>JALJCO010008725.1:0-29330 GCA_023101725.1 Atherinomorus stipes
CTGTACTGTAAGTATCAGAGAGCAGGGGCTGCCATTTAAAGCACCTAGGGAGCAGTTGGTGGGGGTTTATGACCTTGCTCAGGGGATCACAGTGGTTTGCCTGAGTGGCGTGAAGGTGGCTCTGAACCCCTGAACCCTGGGCCTGCAACATCCACTAGGCTACCCACCCAATAATAAATAACTATTAATAATATTATTATATATTATTTATTATTATTATTATTATGAATCATAATAATAAATAATAATAAGTTTAACGTCTTTTATTACGTATTGGTTGATTATATTAATAGCTGTTTCATTTACTTTTTATAATTTGTATTTTCTCATCTCAAGGAGTATTTTAATATCTGGCTCGGGACAACAGATGAAACCAGCCTTTTAGCTAAATTTGGTGTATTCAGAAGTTTTTTTCCTAATTTTTTATATGACTGTCCCTATGAAATAAACAAATAAAATCTTAAAATATCAACCGATATCCGGTCGATATTGGACCTATATCGATATTCAGTTTTAAAGCTAATATCAGTCGATACTGATATCGGGCCGATAATATTGTGTATCACTATACATGATGTTTCCATTTAAAACCAAGTTATTTTCCATCAGATATATGTTTGCTGGCTAGGAATTTATCTCATCAGCTATCCAGTGCTTAATTTGTCCTTCAAAAATGGTGACAGGTCTAACTAACTCTAACTAACTCTTTTTCTAACATGAGCCATTTAAGATTTAGTTTCAAGCCAGATGGTCTGAAGTCAAGCAGATGTTCTTTATTTGATCATATTTTGCCAGTTCACAACTTAAATGTTCTGAAATCTGTGTGAAATTCTTGTTTTGTGGTCACATATATTAGTCACGACGTTACCAATAAAGGAAATAACTAAACAGGTTAAATTATTTTTTTTTAAATTCTGGAATGTGCCGCTCGTTGGCAGCAGTTTGTAACAGCTCTCTCTTAGCTTTTGAGGTTGTTTTTTTTTTTAAATATAGTTGTTGTTTTTTTTATTGATATTAACTGTCAGATTAGGTTTTGGGAGAATTTTTTATGCTGGTTTGAAGGCTGTGCAACTCATGAGATTTTTCTTCATATATTTGGCTTTTTCACAACTTGTTATGATGTATATCCATGGTAACAGAAAATTGTTTACCACAGGGATCGACTGTTAAAACTCTCCCAAGACAGAAAGAAAAACAGTGGAGATTTAAAGCATTTCTTTCAACTGTTGTGATGGGTAACGTGAGATCGCTAGCTAAAAAGAGGGACAAGCTTGAAGTGCCAACAAGGTCTCAAAGAATACAGAGAGTGCAGTATTATGTGCTTCACCGAGACATGGCTGCATGAACACATCCCGGACTGTAATGCGTCTGTACACGGCTTCAAGACTGTCCGTGCAGACCGAAATAAACAGCTCAGCAGAAGGCTAAAGGGGAGGATGAATTGCAGTGCTGGTTAATCAGCGTTGGTGCCATCCAGGACTCGTCACTGTCAAGGAGAAGATCTGCACAAGAGACACCGAACTGTTAGCTGTGAGTTTCTGACCATTTTATTTGCCCAGAGAGTTTGCCTGTGTTATTCTGGTAGCGGTTTATATAATACCAGGTACCGCACCAGAGACAGCCTGTGATGTCAGGGGGGGAAGGGGAGGGAAGGAGACCGGAAGGACAAAAGGGGAAGAGAAAAAAGGGAGAGCTAGAAAAAGAGAAAAAACAGAGAAAAAAAAGAGAGAGAAAAAAGAAAAATAGGAACTTATCTAAATTAAAAAAAAAAGAAAAGGAGAAGCCGAGAAAAGAGGGAAGAAAATAAAAAAAAAAGAAGAAAAAAAGAAAGGGAAAAGGGAAAAAGGAAAGCGGGGGGGAGAAGGGAGGGGGAAAAGAGAGGGAAGGGATAAAAGACGGAGAATAGAAATAACCACGGAATAATAAAAAAAAAGAGAGAAAACAAAGGAGAGGTAGACGAAAGGAACTCCACGAAAGAATAATAACTAATTAATTATATAATAATAAACTAAATAATAAGAAACGAAGGGAAGAGGATCAAAGAAAGAAGAAATCAGGACAGAAGGAGGAGGGGGAGAAAGGAAGGAAGAAGGGAAAGAAGAAAAAAAAAAAAAAGAAGAAAAGGGGAGTTTGCTCGATCAAACTAGAGGATAGACGATCAGAATCAGAGAGGAAGAGAGGAAGGGAGAAAAGGGAAATGAACTTGAGGGTGGTGGAGAAGGGGAAATAAAGCAGATAGCAAAGGGATAACTAAGGGGTTGAGAAAGAATAAGAAATAATACAAATAAACGGGAGTTAGCCTAAAATAACGAACGGCGGAGAGAAAAGCTAAACCGGGGCGTAGGGACGGCGGGGCGCGGGAGGAGAAGAGAGGAAGGGGATCCTCAGGGATCCCCAGGGGACCCAGGGGACCCCGGATAGTTTAGGGAGGATATAGATAGCGCCCCCCCAGGGGCCGCCCAAAAAAAAAAAAAGGAGGGAAAAAAGGGGGGGAGAGGGAGAGGGGGGTAAATAGAGAAAAGGGGGAAAAAAAAAAAAAAAAAAAAAAACCGGAGGGGAACGGAAACCCCCCCCCCCTCAGCTCCGTTATGGCTAAATTACAAACACAGCATCCAAACTCATTCATGGCGATCTCTGGAGACTTCAACAACGTCTCCCTCTCTGCTACGTTACCAACTTTCCAGCAGTTTGTCAGCTGCTCCACCAGAGAAAATAATGTTGGATTTATTTTATGCAAATACAAAGAATGCATACAGCTCCTCTGCACTGCCTGTTTTAGGAAGATCAGATCATAATTTGGTTCTTCTCACCCCCACCTACAAGCCCATCGTTCAGCAGCAGCCAGTCATTAAGGGGATGATTGAAACCTGGTATTCTGAGGCTGAAGATGCTCTGAGAGGGTGCTTTGAGGCCACAGACTGGAATGTCCTCTGTGAACCTCATGGAGATGACATCAACACCATGACTGAGTGTGTGACAGATTACATAAACTTCTGTGTGGACAGCATCGTTCCAACAAGAACAGTGAGGTGCTTCCCCAATAAAAAAAACCCTGGATCACCAGTGACCTGAAAAAGCTGCTGAACATCAAAAAGAAAGCTTTCAGGGATGGAGACAGGGAGTTACTGAAGACCACACAAAAACAACTGAAAACACAGACTAAGAAGTGCAAGGAGGACTACAGGAAGAAGTTGGAGAGCCAGCTCCAGCAGAACAACGTGAGGGACGTGTGGTCGGGAATGAAGAAGATCACTGGCTTCAAGTTAAAGGGGGACCAGACTGATGGAGGTCTGGACAGAGCTAACGAACTGAACATGTTCTTCAATAGGTTCAGTTCCCCCCCCTGCCGACACCCCAACATTCCACACACCCTCCATGAGCCCACAGCTTTCCTGTCCCACCTCCACTCTGTCACCCTGCACCTCAGTCATGGACCTGAAAACAGCCTCCTCTCCCCCCACATCAGGACATCCTGAGACCTCCTCTCCCTCCACATCAGGACATCCTGAGACCTCTTTTGCCTCCACCTCCAGCCTGACTGTCTCCTGTGACCAGGTCAAGAAACAACTAGAGAAACTGAACCGGAACAAGGCTGCAGGTCCAGATGGTGTCAGTCCCAGAGTTCTCAAGACCTGTTCAGAACAACTATGTCCGGTTCTCCAGCACCTTTTTAACACCAGCCTGAGACAGAACAGAGTTCCTGTGCTGTGGAAAACATCCTGTCTTGTTCCTGTCCCTAAAAACCACAACCAGCTGAACCAAATGACTACAGACCAGTTGCTTTGACATCTCACATCATGAAAGTCCTGGAGAGACTCTTACTGGCTCACCTCAACAAGCAAGTGAATACCTTTTAGGACCCATTACAGTTCGCATATCGTAATGGGCTTGGGGTTGAAGATGCCATCATCTTCCTGCTTCAGAGAGCCCACTCTCATCTGGACCAGTCAGGCAGCACTTTGAGGATCATGTTCTTTGATTTTTCAAGTTCCTTTAATACTATTCAGCCTGCTTTGCTATGTGAAAAGCTCCATAACTTGGAGTGGTTGTGGATCCCTCCACATATATATACATATATACAGGGGTTAGACAATTAAACTGAAACACTTGGTTTTAGACCACAATAATTTCTTAATATGGTGTGGGGTCTCCTTTTGCAGCCAATACAGCGACAATTCGTCTTCGAAATGACATATACAAGTCCTGAACAGTGGTCAGAGGGATTTTAAGCCATACTTCTTGCAGGATAGTGGCCAGGTCACTACGTGATGCTGGTGGAGGAAAACGTTTCCTGACTCGCTCCTCCAAAACACCCCAAAGTGGCTCAATAATATTTAGATCTGGTGACTTTGCAGGCCATGGGAGATGTTCAACTTTACTTTCATGCTCATCAAACCAATCTTTCACCAGTCTTGCTGTGTGTATTGGTGCATTATCATCCTGATACACTGCACTGCCTTCATGATACAATGTTTGAACCATTGGATGCACATGGTCCTCCAGAATGGTTCAGTAGTCCTTGGCAGTGACACGCCCATCTAGCACAAGTATTGGGCCAAGTGAGTGCCATGATATGGCCGCCCAAACCATCACTGATCCACCCCCATGCTTCACTCTGGCCATGCAACAATCTGGGTGGTACGGTTCTTTGGGGCTTCTCTACACCGAAAACTCTCCTGGATGTGGGGAAAACAGTAAAGGTGGACTCATCAGAGAACAATACATGTTTCACATTGTCCACAGCCCGAGATTTGTGCTCCTTGCACCATTGAAACCAACGTTTGGCATTGGTACGAGTGACCAAAGGTTTAGCAGCCCGACTGTGTATATTTACCCTGTGGAGCTCCCGATGGACAGTTCTGGTGGAAACAGGAGAGCTGAGGTGCACATTTAATTCTGCTGAAGATAAATGAAGATTGGCCACCAGGCTGGTCCAATTCAGCCATGAAACCTCCCACACTAAAATGGCAGGTGTTTCAGTTTCATTGTCTAACCCCTGTATATACAGTATATATATATATATATATATATATATATACATATATATATATATACATATATATATATTCACATATATACATACATACACACACACCCTTGAAATTATTCATACCCTCCAATTACAGAAAAGGCTAAATTCACAATATTAATTCAACAAGAAACTTTGTGAAATGGTGCAGTAACAATCAGCTCATCTTAAATACCAGCAAGACTAAAGAGATGATTGTTGACTTCAGGAGGAGCAAGAATAAGCAGCATAGTCCTGTCTACATCCTGAAAGAGGAGGTGGAGGTGGTGGAGAACTACAAATACTTTGGAGTTCAGCAGGACAACAGACTCGACTGGAAATGCAACACTGACTACATCTACAAGAAAGGTCAGAGCAGACTCTACTTCTTAAGGAAGCTGAGATCATTCAACGTCTGCACCAACGTCTGGGTGGCGTGGTGGTAGCGTCGTGGGCTTTGGCGCGGAGAAACCGGGTTTGATTCCCCGACAACACTCCTAGGTGAACCACCGTGGACTCCTGAGCAAGGTCCTTAACCCCCACCAACTGCTCCCCGGGCGCTTTAAGTAGCAGCCCACTGCTCTCTGATACTCACATTACAGAGATGGTGAAATGCAGAGCCCTAATTTCCCCTCGGGGATAATACTAGTATAACAAAAAAAAAAAAAGATGTTGCAGATCTTCTGTTGTGGAAAGTGCAATCAGCTTTGCAGCATCTGCTGGGGCAGCAGCATCAGAACCAGAGACTTGAAGAAACTAAACATGCTGATCAAGAAAGCTGGTTCTGGACATTTTTCCACACAGGGCCATGGAGCTTTTTTCCCCCTTACTAATAAAAATCTCCATTTAGAAAAACTGCATTTGCTGTTAACTTGTGTTATCTTTGTCTCACATTTACATTTGTTTGATGATCTGAAACTTATAAGTGTGGCAAACATGCAAAAAAGTAAGAAATCAGGAAGGGGGCAAACACTTTTTCACACAACTGTATACAAGTCTGAGCTTCAGAAGGTGTTGTTGCAGTAGCTTATGGTGAGTTAGCATTCGTCGCTTCCAGCGAGGCAGGTCCAGTCGTCTGGGCTTTTCCTTTCTGACTGCTTGTTTTACCTTTACCAGACATTGTCCAAAGTTAAAATGTAATCTGTTTCCACGGCGCTGGGTGTGTTTGGAGTCTAGTGAAGGTGTGAATGATAGGTATTGAAAACATTTGCTCAGGAGCAACTCCCCAACGCATCTACTTCACCCGGTCACCATACCGGAAGTCCAATAAATAAAGTTTCATGTTATAAGAAAAAAATATCTAAACCTTAAACAAGTGGGATCTATCTTAAAACAAGCTGTGAAATATTCATTTTAAGTTCCTTATTAAAGGCATATGCCACCTCTGGGTGAAATTGAGCCTCCCCCGCAGTCCTCTGAATTGGACAAGTGGGCAGACACGTTTTCTAACTGACGCAGTCATTCTTTGAATCTGGCACTAACTTTAGCTTCGCTCAGCGTTGTTGCTGTAATCTGGCGTATCCAACTAGCACCACTTGGCGAAAGTGAACTAATTAACTTAAGATTTTCTCCACTTACGTTTCGTGACCCGCACATTCAGATCAAGTACAAATGACAAGTCGATTTTACATCAAAGGACTGACTAAGCAACATTCAATAGGGGAACCATATGCCGTGGAAGTACAGGCCAATCACAGGGACAGAAGCAAACATCCCTGACTTCCGTCAACAGTGTTGCTGCCAGATGCTTTCTTGATAAGATTTCTTGAAATAAGATGCATTGCCTTAAAACAAGATCTTATATCTCACTGAAATGTTTCTCTTGAAGTAATTTTGTCTTATTTTTAGTGTGATGAGATATTTTTAAAGGAGTGATGACATAGCAGTAAAAACTAGTTCATGTTGTTGGCATTGCTGCATATGTCAAATCTCCAAAGAAAAAACAGCATTTTTTACAGCAGGGTATTGTTTTAAAATGCCAGATCTCACTTCCTCAGTAAAACAGTTGGTTCCAGTTATGATATGGAGCTTTACCCGGAGACCAAGTTGACTTCATTTTGATAGCCAAATGAGGTGTAGCCTATAACCTTATTTAGAGAAGCTCGGTCAAGCTGCCCTAGCGGTCGGAGTTTACTAAAAGCTAACTGCTAGCAACATGGGCATTTCTGACAGTAAGCTATGTTTATTAGACAAGACAGCATTTAAAAAATAAATAAACTTACAGGTAATGACAGGGTTGTGGTCGCCTCCCTCAGTGTTACTGCAGAAGTTTTCTTTTAAATCCATTTGTTAACCCAGACCTGACTGCACAGAAGTTACTACTAGCTCCACACACGCAACTGAATCAGACAGGGAGGGGAGGGGGGAGCGGACGGTGCAGACCGTAAGAAGAGAGAAAGGGGGGCGCTGTTCACTTGATAGTGTGCTCTTATTGGAGCAATTAAATTACGTAGAATGATAGAACTACGTAGAATGATAGCCTGCTGTCTGGTTCAACTGTTTCTGAGCAGAGAGACAAAGCTGACAGACCATAAACAGGAACTTTGATTCTCACTCTGGACATTCACATGGCCTCATCAGTGCACAATACATCATGTTATACCCCCAAAACCCCAGAAAAGTGAAATTTGATGTCATGGCACCTTTAAAGCATTACTAATCCCAAACAGTGCTCTAACTCCCATTAAAAAAAGCTGGTGCAGTAGTTCAGAGGGTTCTCACTTCACACACATTGTTTTGTCCATGTGTGGCGGAAGCAGCATAAGTTCAAACTTGGTGGGAACCGACAACACCACCTGAGGATTCTGGCACCAGGACCAACCAATTTAAGTTAAGTTCTCTTGACCCAAAAGGCTGCGCTAGGCCTGGACAATAAAGGATGTGGATGATAAAGGAATTATTTTATTTGCGTCAGAGGCACAAAACATAAAATAGGACTACAATTGTTTAAAAACAACACAATGTCACTATACACAGTTACAGTTCCTTCTTTTGCCAATAACCCTCAAAACTACATACAGTATAGTCCCTTTAATTTCTCAAGTTAATATTGCACACAACCAGAAATTAGACAAAACTCAGAAGATGAAAAAAATATACAAACATGGGAACAACAAAACACAGCACACCATGCAATAAAACAAGCAGAGCAACACAAAAAACAAAAAACAAACACTAGAAGCAGCACAATCACATGCAGCAAGCAGCATGCAATACAAGAGACAGAAGGGGACTCACCACACAGGAGAGGTCTTATGGCTGCCGACAAAATTAATTGGTTAACAATTACAATCAAGTGGATAGAGACCCGTTCCTACACGGTGTGATGACAGCTAGAGGTTATCCAGCAAAGTAGGTGGAAGGACTGTACCAGGACAAAACAATGGCGCTTCTATCAATAGAAGACGGCTCCAGTGCGGACCATGCGCACGGCACTTCGTGCCTAAAAGGAATAGGCAAAGATATAACATCGCACTGATCAATGAAACCCAAGTGGAAATGGTAAGGCACCTTACCTGCCAGTGAGACAAAGATGTGTGCAACTGCAGACAGCAGGAGGAGGGGGAGAGGGCCACGGACAACCTGCAGCCAGATACTACAACCACGCTGGATCTGAGGCAAAATTCAGCGTCAGCTGCCATGCAAAGCCCAAGCAAGACCACAAACCGACTTAGCCCGAGAAAAAGCCCCGCATCCACAATGCGTGCCTGGCAGCCAGCACTTGCCACAAAGAAGAGCCAAAAAGACCGGACATCAATCTGAGGCTCAGCACAGCGACGGGGAAAGGTCAGTGTTTGGAGAATATAGCAGCTCAGGCAATCGTCAGTGTGGGTTGAAAGCACACACACAGGCACGCCACCACCACAAAGCCCACTCGAAAGTGTGCATACAAATGAGCGGCAGGCACGCACCTGTCTTTGTAGGCTGCCTAGGTTACACCCACCATTCACCTTAAAGGTGAAGCATGCACCAACATGCGACAGTCTGCCCCCAGTTTATTTGTCGGCGCCCCGACGACACCACCAGACAACAGTCCGAAAGAAGGAAGAAGAAAAGAACTCAGGTCAAAACTGGCCTCACCGGGGACCCCACAAGCGCTCGACGGAGACGGTGGACATTAGAATGTAAGCCAGCAGTTGTGCGAGTGGTCCGATGCAGAGCTGGCTGGCTAGGATAATGCGAGACCACATCAGCATCTGCATTACCACCGCTTTCCACCAAGGTTTGCTCTTCTGGGGCCATGTCTGCACTACTGGAAGGGCCAGAACCGGATGTAACTGCAGGATCCTGGGGGGGGGGGGGGGGGGGGGGGGCAATTGGCCTGCATGCAAGGGGGGCCTCCCAGACCCGGAGGTCATATGGCTCCTTCCTGCAACCAGCATTTGCCACCAATCGCTCCCGTGCGCTGGTAAAAGCTACTTTGAGCTTCAAATAATGTTTAGCTACCCAGCTCTGTACGGTACCAAGAAGAGGATCAGACACCTGACCAAGGCCAAAATTGATTGGGAAGTTGGGCTCAAGCCAATACATCAAGAAGAAGGGGGACTCTCCAGTGCTCTGATGAGGAGTAGTGTTATAAGAAAAGAGCACCTGGGGGAGGCAAGATGCCCAGTCCTGTTTCCGGGATGATGGAAGAGTCCTAAGGAGATTGTCGCGGGTTCGATTGAACCATTCACAGTGTCCATTTCCAGCTGGATGGTATGCAGTTGTTCTGGACTTCTCCACACCATACAATTGACAGAGTTGCTGGAGGATAGCACCCGCGAAACACCTTCCCTGATCTGAATGTATGCGACCCGGCACTCCAAACTTGTAGAACCACTCGAGTGATCACTTGGGCCACAGTGGTGGCTCGTTGGTCGCGAGTAGGGACAGCCATGGTGTATTTGGTGAATACATCGGTCATGACCAACACATTCTCAAGACCACTGCAAGTGGGCTCAAGCAATGTGAAGTCAATAGCTAATATCTCATTAGGCCGGGAAGCGAGCAAGTGACCCATATAACTGTGTGGCGCTGGGGCAGAGTCTTTCGCCACCTGGCACCGTTCACACTGCTGGACCCACTGCTTAATGTCAGAAGACATTCCCACCCAAAAACATCGCTGGCGCACCAGTTCAGTGGTCCTCTCTACACCTTGGTGGCCATGCTCCTGATGGAGCTGCTCAAGGACCTGCTCTTTCAGTGCTGCTGGCAGGAGCAGCTGGAGGGTTTCTTCTCCCCCATCTGGCCGTGAGAGCCGACGATGCAACACGCCATCTTTTTCTACAAAACGATCCCACTGCTGGAGGAGGACCCGTGTGGGCCTGGAGAGGTGACAGCGCTCTCTGAATGTAGGCCGTACCAGTCTTTCCCAGAACCCCAAAAATTCCCCCAAGCAGGGGTCCTCCTTCTGAAGCCTGAATTTCTGGCTGCGATCGGCTTGGTAGGGTGCCAATCAGGGACTGAACTGCCAACTTTGGACATACAGACTGCTGGAGAGCTGATGGAATGGAGCTGCCTGGTAGCACATAAGCAGCCAGCTCGGAAGATGTCAGGTACTGCCTCGAGAGGGCATCTGCATTACCGTTGCTGCGACCAGATCTATACTTTATCTCAAAATCAAACGCTGCAAGTTGGGCAGACCACTGGTGCTCCAGGGCTCCCAGTTTAGTAGATTGAAGGTAACTAAGTGGGTTGTTGTCTGTAAATACCAGACACTTGTGCCCCAGCAGGTACTCTCTAAACTTCTCGGTCATGGCCCACTTGAGAGCAAGAAGCTCCAGTTTCATGGAACTGTAGTTTGTCATATTGCGCTCAGTGGGCCTAAGACCCCGGCTGGCATAGGCAACTGGTCTAATGCCACCCTCAGTCTCCTGTGACAGTACTGCCCCAAGGCCACTGTAACTTGCATCAGTTTCCAAGATGAAGGGCTTGGAGAAATCAGCATATGCAAGGACCGGAGCAGCCACAAGCTTGGCCTTTAGAGCTGTAAAGCTTTCATCACACTGTGGGGTCCAAACCTCATTCAGAGGTTTCCCAGATCCCTTCTTGTGCTTGGTCCCAGCAACAGCGGCCACCAGCTGGTATAGTGGGGCAGCCAACTTGGCAAACCCTTCAACAAATCGCCAATAACTGGCAAATCCTAGAAAGGAACGCAACTCAGAGATGTGTTAAGGGCACCTCCACTCAGCCACTGCCTCAATCTTAGAGGGATCTGTGGAGACACCTTCTTGGGAGATTACATGTCCCAAGTACTTAACTTTAGGCTGAAAGAAGGAACATTTTTCTAACTTAGCCTTCAATCCTTCTTGTTGAAGACGTTCCAGCACCAGTTCCAACCTCTCCAGGTGTTGTGCAGTGAAGGAGGAGAACACAACAATGTCATCAAGATATAACAACGACTGACATTGTTGGTCTCCAAACAACCTCTGCATTAGGCGCTGGAAGGTACTCTGTGCATTGCAAAAACCAAATGGCATTCGATTGAATTCGAAGAGGCCAAACGGTGTGCAAAAGGCTGTCTTTGGTTCGTCCTGCTCTGCCACGGGGACCTGGTTGTAGCCGCTGGCTAAATCAATGGTTGAAAACCAGCGAGCCCCCGACAGCACATCCAGACTCTCCTCAATACGCGGCAAGGGGAAAGCATCTTTCCTACTCTTACCGTTAAGAAGGCGATAGTCAACGCAGAGGCGAAGGCCACCATCCTTCTTACGGACCAGAACAATAGGGGATTATCACGCTTCCGTGTTCCGAACTTCCGGTTTTAAACAGTTAGACGGCCCACTTCCGGCCCAGTTCAATGTCCCTGCTTTACTTCGTAAATAACGTGAATAAACGCCAACCCTACTGAAATTTTCACGGATTCCAGACTGAAGTGATACTAAGGAAGAAGTGGATCAAAGCGATCGATTCGCCGCGGTGAAGGGCCGAACTTTATAATAAAACACACGTTTGTTTGTCGCCGGTGGGGCACAACACCGGCACTTCACAGCATGCTAGCATTAGCCAGCTAGCGTTTACTGACGTGCTTAACATTGTGCGTCTTAAAACACACAAACATCTGAAAATCGGGTCATATACTACTACTCCGTGGTGGCCTACCATTTGGCAGGGGAGCCTGGAGGGAAGCCACAGTCTGGGTCAGCTGATTGAGCTATTCCTGCTGACGCTTGAGCAGTTCCATGATTTCCCCCAGCCCTGGTACTGCCAAGGGAGATGGGTGAGTACTGCCTTAAACCTCAAATTGAAGGCCCTGAATGGACGGAAGAGAAAAGCTACGTTCCCCGATGGACAATGGAAAAACCCTCTCGCTCCCACCTCAGAGCCTCAGCGCGTGCTTGCAGTAAAGTTGCAGTTGGTTTTTCTCCAACAACCCCCTTCAACTCTCTACGCAGAGCACCATCAATTATATGCTCTATAAATTGATCATGTAAGAGGACTGCAGCATTTGGCATGCCACCAGGGGCACACTGCTCAACCTGCTCCATCAAGGACATTAGAGCAAGGGAGAACTCCTGCAGAGTCTCACCATCCTGTTGGCGCCTGGAAAAGAACGCCTGTTGTGAGGTTACGTACGGCTGCATACAGCCACAGTTCCTGAAGGATGTCCAGGATCTGAACTGGGTCCTCTCGGTCCTGTCTTGATCGAAACTTGATCTCCCTTTTAGGCTCACCTTCCAGATGGTCAAAGGTAAACAATGCTTTGTCCCTTGAGGCAAGATGACGTGCACAGGCTTCAATCTCCTCCTTCCACTCCTCCAAAGACGGGCCCGTCTTTCCGTCAAACAAGGGACATTTTCGGTCACGAGACATTACCAGCACACGGTCGATTGGAGCAGAGGATCCTGATGTAACATTGACCGCTGGAGTGTCCAGGTTAGTCCCACTTGGGCCAGCCTGGACCGGAGCTCTCTCCTGGAAAAGCCGTTCATTATCTGGTTTGAGCTGAGACAACTGATCCCTAAGCAGCTGTAGTTCCTCCTCCATATTGACAAGTACACACACAGTCCTTAGATTTTTTTTTTTCCAACCTCAAGTTTTCAAGTCCTGAAAAGATTAACCATTGTTTTGTCCTTTAACAAGTATCCACCGAAACCCTTTAAAAAAAAATGTATCCAACCACAACAGAAGAACAAAAATGCAAATAATCACACCTCTTCTTTATGTCCAATCCTGCCGAAACGCCAATTGTGGCAGGAGCAGTATAAGTTCAAACTTGGTGAGAACCAACAACGTCACCTGAGGATTCTGGCCCCAGGACCAACCAATTTAATTTAAGTTCTCTTGACCCAAAAGGCTGCGCTAGGCCTGGACAATAAAGGAGGTGGATGATAAAGGAATTATTTTATTTGCGTCAGAGGCACAAAACATAAAATAGGACTACAATTGTTTAAAAACAACACAATGGCCCTCATTTATCAAACGATCGTCGAAATGGTCGCACATCTGATCGTAAAAATGGTCGTACGATTGGACCCACGTGTGATTTATTAAAACGTTCGTATCGGCCCAATCTCGTCGTACGAACAAAAGGGTCTTGATAAATTCCACAGCTGAAATTTATCGTCATTTAAATGTCACGCCCACGGTTACGCCCTTAAACATGCATAATGATGAGGCTTCACCCAGCGAGGTTGAACCATGGAGAGGAGAGATTCTGCCAAAAAAGAAACTTTTGGGGGGATCAAGACAGAATTCCTCATTTGTGAGGTGGGAAAGATTAAAGAGGTGCTGTTTGGCAGCTTAAAAACCGGAGTCAGAGACGTGCACAAAAACGCTGCACGGAAGAGGATCAGTCAGCCTCACCGGTGTGAACGACCCGGCTGAGATATTAATAAAAGTCTCAATCTAGGCCTGGCTGATATGGTTTATTCGTTTTATTAGCTATGAAATTTAATAATAGGCCACATCCGATGGCAACGTCACAATTCTTTAGCCAATGGGTCAAGAAGAAGTGGTCCAATATGAAACTTACCACCAAAAGATGCCCCCCCCCCCCCCCCCCCCCCCCCCGCTGCGCTCTAACAGGTGACAGGTGGATGCCGGTCAGACGGTCAGATCCGAGCCTGACCCAGATGGGGACAGAAAAAATATAACTTGCATTTGCAAAGCTAAGGGACAGTCTACTGACTGAGCACTTATACAACTTTAAAGTATTGATTACTTATTAGAAATGGATCAGCTCCGGTCTCCTCCATATAGCCCAGTGGGGGCTGCAGAGCGGCTCCGGGCGCATCTTCTCCTGCGCATCAAAACTCTCCAGCGGTCCGAGCGATGTGCAGCACTGCACAGGACAGGAGTGTTGTAGATTTTCTCAGAGTCTAAAGCAGCGTTTCATCCCGCCGGGTCCGAGTCGGACCGTCCGACACCCACCTGCCTTCCTGCAGCCCGAAGCAGCGCTCCACCTGCACCTGCACGTGTGTGCGTACTGATGCCTACTTCCTCCTCCTATGTGGCAGTTTTACCAGCGGGGTGAGGAGATGCACGAAGAGTGAAAAGCACTTGTCTCCTAGAACTATATGTTAATGATTTTAATAATTTGTTGAGATAAATGGAGGAATTAAATTCAGTCACAGCTATTTTTGTAATTTTGGGAATACATTCTACATTCCCTTTTTCCTTTTTCTTTGCAAATGGGTTCATTCTTAGTGCTGATATGTGAATACTTATGTTTAAATGACAGTTTGCGGTTTGGTAAATAAATATTTTCATGTTCTGCTGCGCTGCGCTGCAAACCCTCACTGACTCAAACTTGCGTACACGAACTCAGAGCTGTCGTGAGATTTGATCGTATCCTACGATCACGTTCAAATTGATAAATGCCGAGTCTTGCGTGGAAATGGTCGTACGCACAGATTTTCGTCGTACGATCATTTGATAAATGAGGGCCAATGTCACTATACACAGTTACAGTTCCTTCTTTTGCCAATAACCCTCAAAACTACATACAGTATAGTCCCTTTAATTTCTCAAGTTAATATTGCACACAACCAGAAATTAGACAAAACTCAGAAGATGAAAGCAAATATACAAACATGGGAACAACAAAACACAGCACACCATGCAATAAAACAAGCAGAGCAACACAAAAAACAAAAAAACAAACACTAGAAGCACCGCAATCACATGCAGCAAGCAGCATGCAATACAAGAGACAGAAGGGGACTCACCACACAGGAGAGGTCTTATGGCTGCCGACAAAATTAATTGGTTAACAATTACAATCAAGTGGATAGAGACCCGTTCCTACACGGTGTGATGACAGCTAGAGGTTATCCAGCAAAGGAGGTGGAAAGACTGTACCAGGACAAAACAATGGCGCTTCTATCAAGAGAAGACGGCTCCAGTGCGGACCATGCGCACGGCACTTGTGCCTAAAAGGAATAGGCAAAGATATAACATCGCACTGATCAATGAAACCCAAGTGGAAATGGTAAGGCACCTTACCTGCCAGTGAGACAAAGATATGTGCACCTGCAGACAGCACTCTCTCCGGGCAGCTTCTTCCAGCTTCCATCGGGGGACTTTCTCCTGACAGTTTGTAACATTGTCACCTCACTGATGTCCAGACTGCTTTAACATCACAACACTGCACCAACTACAAATACATCCATCTTTACTACTTGCTTCATCTAATTTAGGGCCGCTGAGGGATCATTAATTAAATGATAATTACTAACTGTAATTAATTATAATTGCAAGCACAAATAAATTATACATTTGAGATTGAATAAATTAAGTACGGGTTATTTCAGCATCTAAACTTAACAAGGAACTTAAAGGGGAAACTCAGTAACTTTTTTACCTCAATAAAAGCTTTTCGGAATCCCCGTGGGGCTAAACAAAGTGTTTACGGAGCGATTCAATGTGCCCCCCCCTCCCGCCGGGGCCTCTGGCCTGCGAGCAGCTAAAAACAACTTTGCCTGCGCCGACCCGAGCAGAACTTGCGACAACAGAAACCGCTGTACGGTACTCAGGTCCCCTATCTACCGAGCTGCTTCCAGCTCTGATCTGAACCAGACTACCAGCGCTACTTCTAAGAAAACATTTATTTAGCTTCACACCACCTAAACACGGCTCCTGGCTCTCATAACCAACTCTTTGCTGGACCAGAGTGATTCACGTAGCTGCGCTGCCTGGGCGCCGGGTGAAGCATCACTGCTTCAGGCTCAATAATCACTTGTCATGTCCGCATAATGTAAATAAAAGTTTGTATTCTTACCTGCTGCCCACCAACACCAAAGAAAAATATAATCCACGGCATATTTACCTGCAAAACACGGGTAAAATGTCCCATTGCAGGAGAGACAGGACTCTGCTTTGAGCAGAGGGAGACGAGGTGCTGCTACCAACGCAGCAAAGTAGCATCAACAAGCTAGTAAACGCTTAGAAAAATATCCAGGGATCAAAATAGAGGAAAGACAGGTAGAGAAGCCGTCTGTGTGCTGTGGGGGTGTAAGGGGGGTTGAACACGACAGTGAAAGGACGCCACTAGGGGGAGCCCCCGAGCTGAAGTTACTGAGTTCTGCTTTAATGTAATTCTGGTATGGATCACCGCGAACATCCGGGAATTTTCGCCAAATTCGTCACATCCGGTTAGGTAACAGGTGAAAACATGGCTTCGTTGCATAGGGGAGCCACTGAATTAACTGCTTCATTACTCGTCAATCTTCGTTTATTCTACTTTGGAAATACCGAGAAGTCCCGCTGTGTATGGCTGCCATAAACATATCTATCACACGGACAAGAGAAGATGTTTGTTCCAGTTCCCAAAACAACAGAAAAAGTCCCGAACAACATGCTAAGTGGCTAGCTGCTATCAAGCCCATAAATGCTGACAGTTCACGCTGGAAACCATGGAAACATCTAACAATATGTTCCGATCACTTTGTGACTGATAAAAAAGCATATAATGTGGTCTCACTTTTTAAACCCTGTAGTTGTTTTTGTACAGATGATAGAAAACACCATTGAATCAGTGGATGTACAGAATCACAGCGCCGCCCGCTGTTCCCGTCTCCTCAGGACTGTTAACAATCACGTTCATCCAGATTACTGCCATCAATGTTCCCACCGTTCCCACATAAGAATAAAAGCATAAAAAGCGGCAGAAAGGCATTTGCAGCATTATAAACATGCACAGTCATAACCAGTTACATACAGATGAGACTGCCGGTAATTTATAGCTTTATCAATGAGAGTAAACTCCTGAGAAGTACATCAAAGAAATACCACCATTTCTTAAAAATCCGGGGAAAATTAATATTCTATAAAAAATAAATGGCTTGAACACGGGGCTTACCTGATGAAACCAAATACATCATGAGATCGGGAAACTGATGTTATGTACAGGTAGGTTCGTCTAACCAGGTTCTAGCAGCAGAAGATGGGCATCACTTAGTCCAACAGATACTAGTTTAGCTTCGTATCTTCTTCTAGCGTCGGCAGTGAGACTTTCAGTATAACTGGACGTCATTTCTATAATATTTCAAAGACAGACCGGCGGAGAAAAAAAATTAAAAAGAGTGCAAAAGCAGTTTTTGAGGCTCATAGTCCATCAGACGCCGTTCAAATACGAAGCATATTTTCACCGGGGACCAGCTTCATGGTCACATGAGTTCCGGGTTGTGACGTAGGCTCGCGGTGATCCATAGAGAAAAGAATAATAAATGCAGAACTAATCCCATTATTAACTATTCAGTGATGAAGAATTACTCATTTAACTAAGACAAGTTTAATTGTCTTATAACACTTTGTGCACCAGTTTTTAATCATATAAAATTAAATTAAATTAATTTATATAGTCATAGTTGAAATGACCAGTAAAAGTAAAAGTGAATCAAAGAAGAAATCTGTCTTAAGAATTTATGAAGTTATTATCCGGAAGCTACATGAGAAAATTTTTATGTCATTATTCATATTATAACAAAATCCAATAATACTATATACTAATATTAATATTAAATAAATAATCAAAAATCAATGAACAGATGTTGATATTTATTTCAGATAGAAATGTAAGCAGGCTTAACAAAAACTTATTATGTAGATAAAGAAAAAAAGATAAAAATCTATATTTAAATATTTTATTAACAAACAAACCAAAGTTGAGTTTTTCAGGAATCAGAACCCTAGACGCTGAAACTGTTTTGAAAAAGTACAGTAGCAACATACATCATCACAATGACACTGTGACATGCTTTAGTTGAGATCTCCATAAACTCAACAGAAAACTACTAACTTCAAGGAGTTCCCAAAAGATGGCGTACACATCAGAACAGTAACATATTTCACTAACCAATTGATAAATTACAGTTTGCATCTGTTCATGACAAATGATACTTCCCACATCAAGTTTCCCGAACCATCAGCACCAGCTGTATATGGAATGCCATTTTATTCATAAATAAATAAATAAATAAATACCAAAATAAATAAGTGTTCCACAATATAAATATATATAAAATGCACAAATTTATTGTTTCCATATTTATTTATTTAGTCAGTTATATGTTTAGTTATATATTTATTTATTAAGTTATTTATTTATCTATTAGGTTAGTTATTCTTTTATTTAGTTATTTAGTTATTTATTACGTTATTTATTTATTTATTTATAAAGTTATTTATTCAGGCTTATATTTATCTATTTAGTTTTGTTAAGTCATTTATTTATTTATTTATTAATTTATTCATATATCAAGTTATTTATTTAGTTATTAATAAAGTTATTTATTTAGTTATTAATTTAGTTATTTATCGATTTATTAAGTTATCTATTTTGTTATTCATTAAGTTATTCATTTCTTTTTTCATTAAGTTATTTATATAGTGAAACTTTTATTTTGTGCTCACACGTATTTTGGGAGGCTTTTATTTTGCACCAAGACTTTGTGCTGCTTCTTTTTGCGTTTCTTTAGGCTCGTTCGGATTGACTGCGTCTGTCTACCGTCTGACTTCATGGTCAGACGAGAGCTGCGTGAGTCTCGGGGGCGGATCATAAACGCAGCGCATCTCAGCTGGACAAGTTCCCCAACGTGAAGACTGCAATAACGGAGGATCTCGCAGCATTTGCCTTTATTGAGCTTAAAGTTACTGAACGCTGTGCAGATGTGATCAAGTCTGATTTCAGAGTATTGAAACAGCGTGTTGTTGACGCTGATTACATGAACTTGTACTGGACTGTAGTAGACAGAATGTTCTTTACCTGTTAAGGTGAAACACAGAGGACAATAATCTGGTAAATGTCCAGGCTCAAATATAAAAACCATAAATCCCTTGCCTTGAATAATAAATTTAAAACAAATAAAGAAATAGAAACTTATTTTTTCTAGATGGGGCTGGAAATAATTATTATATATATTTTTTATTTTTATTAAGGATTTGGGTAGCCTACTCATGGATAACATAAGGGAGAGCATGTGCAAAGGTGGATACACACCAATAAGTCCATCAAATCCAAATTCTGAAGAGGATTTGTGAAAGTTTTGGTACAACTTATTAAGCTTTATATTTATCTGAGTAGAATAACTTGTGGCTGCAACACGTTTGTGTTCCTCTGTTGCTGCAGTCAGATATCAGCCTGTCCAGATATCAGTCTGTTCATAAATCAGCCTGTCCAGGTTTGTGAACATCAGCCTAACTACAGTATGAAACACCAAGGCTGATTTTGTAGCCTGTTTAAAACACCTAAATGGATTTATTACTGGGGGACAGTCCCGTCCAAAAATCGGAGCTTGCGTCAGTGAGAGTTGAAACCAATCAGGACCAGGTTCCGGCGGCGGTGGAGGCAGGTCCAGGTGCTGCAGTTGCTGAGGAGTAACTGCACGCTCCGACTGCAGACGGACGGCTCCCGCGATGTTTGATGATCATGTGGTCTGGTCACGTTTTCCGGTGCAGTTCAGGCGCAGTCTGAAGTCGGACAAAGTTTCTAACCAGCATGCAACATTCCAGGACCACAATCCCTCACTTCCAGCCGAGTTGCGCTGCAGATAGCCAAAGTCGAACGAGCCTTTTATTTCGCATCCTAATATTCAAATTTAGGGGCGGGGTTGTGGAGCTGACGACCTATGACAGGCTATGGCTGCGGCTCCACGCGTCTGTACGTCACACTGGTGGATGGACGGCGGCAGTGATGGGCGGAACTTCCGGTGCTCACAGGAAGTAGCAGTTTAGCCGTGAAAAGGCTGGAACAGATCGCGGAGAATCGTGTTTACGTTTGCATCTGGATAAAGCTAAAGGATAAAGAAACGAGATGTCCTGGAGTTCAGGGGCATCATGTGTCCATGGTTGGACATTCAGATCATGAAGTCCCTCATGGATTGTTTTCTATTACTGGTCGTTACGTAGTTAGCGCCTAGCATGTCACAACGGGACGGGAGCTCTGCAGGGACACAGGACAGGTCTTCTTCCACAACCTGCTTTACTGCTGTGGAGGTTCTGGGCTCGTTCCACTTTGGCTCTCTGCAGCAACCGGGCTGGAAGAAACAGATTCTGGTTCTGGGGGCCTGCCCCCCCCGGAAAAAAAACCTGGTCCTGGAGCTCCGGCCTCCACCGCAGACAGACCCTGGTCCTGAGGGTTTTCCCCTCTCACTGAGGGGGCCCCGGTTTTTTTTTTTTTTTTATTTTTTGCTAATTTTTTTTTTTATTTTTTTTTAGATTTTTTCTTTTTAATTGCATTCCTATCATTATATATACTTAAAGGTCCCATATTATGCAAAATGCACTTTTTCAAGTTTTTAACACATAATTATAACTTGCTGGAGTCTATGGAGACCCCCTGAAGTGTGTGCAGATGCGTACTCTCTGTATTTCTCCCTCCCTGCATTTCTGTGAAAGAGTCCTCCAGCAAGCCGTTTCTAAAACGGTCTCTTTGTGACGTACGAAGAAGACCTGGCCCGCCTACTAGGCCCTCCCACTGTCACTGGTACAGCCCTCTTGCTCTCAACCCCCCCCCCCCCCCCGCGCGCGCGGCCCCCCACCCCCTCCGAGCTACAACCGTCCTTGCTCCGCATTGAGCAACTGAGAATGCGGTGTGGGGAGAGGACAGCATGCTAGCTGCTCTGTTTCATGCTGCAAGAAACAAGTCTTTTTGCAGTATCAGCTGAATAAGTGTGGACTCGATGGATATATCTTTTATTTTTCCTGGAAATCCTCCTGAAACGGTCTGAAAAGAGTTCATGTATGTGCTGAGTGAGCATTTTACACCGGAGTCTTTCAGCAGCCTGTTTCAGCTCCAGTCCGGCTTTGCCACTAAACTGTGGCTGAAACTTGGAGTCATACCAACTCTCTGTGAGCCGCCCTTCAACATCGGAGGAGGTAAGTTGTCAGGTTTAACCGTGTTTTTAAATCATTTTAGCGACATGTCGGCAAAACACAGCCAGCGTTAGCTTTTAGCCGAGTTACATCAGCTGTTAGCCATGTAGCTGTGTGAGAAGCAAACTTTCTCTCATTATACCACGAACGCGTTGTACGGAGAGGCGACAGCAGCTGGAGCCTTTCTCTTTCTTTTTTACATGAATACTGTTACTGTGGGGCATTTAGTGAAAAGGCTTTTAAAGTTTACATGCTGTTTGCAACTGTGAACGGAGGAGGAGCGGTGGGGGTTGGGGGGGGGGGGGGTGTACGGCAGAATGTAAACGAGCTAATGTTCCCGGCTCGTTTGCACACGTTGTTGCAGCTTGTAATGCAAAGATAGCGGAGATCACGCAACAACAGCTGCCGCAAATCAGCGCTCATTAACGGGACAGAGACGCAGGCTCAGAGTGCACACACATGCAGCCTGCTTGTTCTGGACCCCCACCGATAACGGCACGGACACGGTGTGCAAGACTGCCAGCTAAAGCTATTTATGTACTTTACTGACTTAGACAATATACTGTAATATGGCACTGTTGCATGACTTTTAGTTTTGTGTTCATGTAACTTTAGTTTATTCAAACGATATACATCATAAGATGTGTACATTAGTCTTTTTTCTTTCTAATAATAGTATTTATAAAGTAGAAGGTTCATTTCTGATCACTTTGATTTCTTCCTCAGGTGAGCACACCACTACTGAGTGCAGGAAAAAGAGATGCTGCCTCCCAGACTGATCTGACATTACAGCCACGCTTCAGAAGTGCAGGTTTGTAGCTGTGTGGAATTATTTTTATTTACTGGTAATGAAACTTTACTCTTTACTTTCACTGTAACTCGTACTGTTTTTACTGAGGTGTTTTGATATATCATGCGTAGATTAACTAGTGAAATATAATTAACAGCTGTCCAGGCCTCTGTGTCCTGCAAACATGGTTGGACAGCCACACTTCCTCGTGTAACCACTAACCCACTTTTTAACTTCAACTCCAATAGAGACCAGCAAAAAGACCTTGTGAGGAAATGGAGGAGGGAGAGGATCCATTTGAGGGCACATCTTCAATGGCAGAGTCACGAGAGGAGGATGTCACCTATGATCCTGCAAACTCTGCCTCAGTGTCACTTTCAACAGACATGTAAGTTGCTGTAGTGTCCCTACATTCATGCCGTACATGATGAGACTTCATTAGAAAAACAAGCAGTGAATATTCTGGCAGCTACAGTCCTTAATTTTTTCCTCCTTTTTTTTTTCTTCCTTTCTTTATGTTGTATCAAACATCCCACACAAGACAAAGATGTATATTACGTGTGGGGAGGGATGTAACGATACAAAAATTTCATATCACGGTTATTGTGACCAAAATGATGACAGTTATGAAATACGCCACCAGCATCTTCAAAAATATCCAAAATGGATCTAGACGTCTGCTTTGTCCTTTTATAAGGGGGAGAAATCTCCAGAACTGTCCACATGGGTGCATTTGTTGCTTTCCACCATGTTTTCGTATATTAAATAATGCAAACTGGGACTGCTGCTGCTTTTCCAGACAATAAGAAACATAACAGTTTTTCAAAGTGCAGTAATCTGTCACGGGTTTAACGATAACTGAAATTTGAAACGGTATTACTAATCGTTGGGAATTTTATGGGAACACTGAACTTTCTGCAGTGATGAACATCAGTGAAGCATCTTTCTTCAGACTTGAAAAGGTTGGAGGAAAACAAAATGTTTATCCTCACAGAAGAACATGGAGGAAAACAAAATGTTTATCCTCACAGAAGAACGTGGAGGAAAACAAAATGTTTATCCTCACAGAAGAACATGGAGGAAAACAAAATGTTTATCCTCACAGAAGAACGTGGAGGAAAACAAAATGTTTATCCTCACAGAAGAACATGGAGGAAAACAAAATGTTTATCCTCACAGAAGAACATGGAGGAAAACAAAATGTTTATCCTCACAGAAGAACATGGAGGAAAACAAAATGTTTATCCTCACAGAAGAACGTGGAGGAAAACAAAATGTTTATCCTCACAGAAGAACATGGAGGAAAACAAAATGTTTATCCTCACAGAGGATAAAATTGTTTTGAGAGCCGTCATCTGCACTCAAACCAAATTACAAAACTAATGACTAGTTTTTTTTTTTGTTTTTTTTTTTAAGTATTCAGTTAATTGAAGTATTCCAGTAACTGAGTAATTTGGTGACATGTTTTCTCCTCTTATTTAGGAACATCCTCATTGTTCAAATTGGAGAAAATCATGTTGAACAAGTGAATCCTGAAAGCTGGAAAAAATGAGTCCCCCCCCACCAGACCTCACCTGTGGAGGTGTTCCAGTGTCATCCTTCGTTTTGCACTAAAGAATGTGGTTTTTCCTTGGAATGCTGTGCAGGTAAAGATAATGGAGCAAGCTCTGATAAATCTTAGCATGTGCACATTGTCAGTATAACATTTTCTTTATCTCTAGACTCTACCTGGGGGGTCTGTACGACAATGAGAATGCTGACCGGTCACAAGCCAAAAATCCTGCAGGAGAACCAGTCTTCAGAGGGCAAGAAGAGAGTGTGTGTGGATAAACCAGTGAAGACTGAGCCACTTTTTGTAAGTTTGAAATGCTTTATTTTGTTTCCAAATACAGAAATGCAAAGTTTTAGTTATTTACATCATTTACAAAACAGAAATCATTTACAGAATCTAAAAGAAAACGCTGTAAAGTGAAATCAAGAGAACTTTCAAAATGTTTGTGTCCCATGTGCACACAAACAAAATGTAACCCCCCCCCTCTTTGTACCTTTTGAAAAATCTTTGTGGACCCAGTGTCTTACACGGCGATGAAGATTCCCATCCTGAGAGACCTGCGAGCAGAGTGTGCGACCAGATGGGGGGTCATCGCAAGCTATGCGTCTCGCTTCAATCGAGGGGGGGAACCTTGAATCCTTCATGTCGGCCCTCTGGAACCGGAAATTCACCACACATGCTGGAACAACTACCAGTGCTCTCTGTCCAAGGAAGCCCCGACACCATCGGACAAAGCTTCGGTATCACATGTACCTGAATCACCTGGGGAGCAAAAACAAGTGTCATAAAACATTTCTTATTTTACATTTTTACATGCAGGTGTTGAAGCCCAAAGGCAACTTTTAGCAAACACTTTTGAACTGTAATCTCCTGAAATATTTATATATTCATAGTTTTCTGTTATTTATTTATTTTACCATGTGAATGTTTTCTACTTTTATATAACTGTTTAACTTTTTCGTACTCCTTTATGTTGAGGAAAAAGAACACTGATGCTGCTTTTGTCTTTTACAAATAAATGTATTATTCAATAAATTTGTTTTATTTCAAAGATCATATGTGAATGCAAACAAAGCTATAATGTCTGAACAAGATGGTTTATAAGTTTAGCTATAACTATACTAGTTTGTGGTATGACTGTTATGCCCACTGAAATATGACTTGATAGCATGAAGTCACAAATTCATTTTTAATTGGGGGACATTTAGAGATTGTTCAGATAAACCTGCCAACTTACTTCTCTGTGGGCTACATGCTCAACTCCACTACTTCCTGAAATTATTAGTGCTCCTCTGTTTCATGTCTTTCATTACTGGACAAACTGATTAATCCAAGTTTGCCTGATCTCAGCTACCATGACAACGATGGTCAGACACCTGGATTAATCAGTTTGTCCAATAATGAAAGACGGGAAAAGTTGCAGTAAATTCAGGAAGTAGTGATGTGCATAAAGCCCGTTCTTTGATCTGTAAACGGCCATGATCTGCTCTGTAATGTAGCATTCCTGATGTAAAGAGCAGGGATTCAGCTAACAGGCTCTAAAAGGTGGTCCAACATACGGGTCATATGGTCCTCTACCTGCTGCATCTGTCTCAGAACCTATAGGGTAACATTTATAAGGTAAGTGTTGATGTGGAGAACAAAATCATGCAAGTCAAATTGTGGCCAAAACTTTATTAGCTGTGGTATTTCCTGACAGACATTCTCCTGCTCTGTAGGCATCGTTGCACAATTTCAACATGAGCAGCACCTATAATGCACACCATAAAATATGAAATATTGAACAGGATTATTCCTGGATTATATTATATTACTTATTAACATTTAAAAAGAAAGCATCTTAAATTAGCAACTGTAGTTGAGACTGAAGAATGTTGAGGAAATGGTGTTTGCAGTGATCATAAAACAGATGTAAGCTGCAATAATTACTGTAAAATAACTATTACAGGATGTATGGACAAATTGTAGTTTGCTTTTCTTCCAAAAACATCAAACAGCAGAATGTCCTGAATTCTGATAAATGAGTAGCAGTGGATGATTACAGCTAGATAATTATTGATTAAAAACATAGTGATGGTGAACTGTAGTGTCATAACTCAGACTGTGGGTAATGCAGTGTGACGAAGGTTCGTAGCTCAATCAGAATTGTGTTTTATTCTCCAGCATTAGATTTGCTGTTTCTCTGAGAAACACTTGGCGTTTTCAGGTTTTGTACTTTTCAGTGGGCATAACAAAGAGCCGAATATATACACAATTTTTACTTTTTATTCTTTTTTTTAACGAAAAAACGAGGCAATATCGCGTTGTACCGGCGTTTTAAACTTTTACCCATTCAATAGACAACAAAAGAACACTATTCTCCGTCGGGGGAAAAACGTTTAAAAACATCAAACCTTACCGTTCAGAAACTGCATTTCCACTTCTTCCTCTTCCTCTTCTTGCTGCTCCTCTCCTTCAGCTTCAGATTCGGGGTCAAATATATCCGTTTGGAGTCTTTGTTTTGGGTTATCGGACTATTTTTAGCAGCCATTATAACAGACGCTGGTTGTCATGGTTGCGGGCTGGTGGGGGCGCGGCCTTCGAGCGGGGCAGGGGCGTGGAAAGCAGCAGCTCATTACATATTAAGTAGGGCACCAAAACAGCTTGGCCAGCAGAGGGCTGAATAAGGGGGTTTCTGGTGCATGCTGTCTGCCTAATCTGAGAGGAATGTCCCTGCACAAATGGCAAATACATGTTCTGGGGGCCTTATTGTTAATATATTTACTTTCAAATTGCACCATAATATTGGACCTTTAAATCAGGCTTATGGATTGTACAGCTTAATCCAGGAACAGACGAGGGTTTACGAGAGTCTATACAGTCTGATATGATGGTTAAATGCATGAACGTGGCCTAAGTTCATCATCTCATCAGCAGCGCTGGTCCTTCCTGAATGACCTCCAGGCCTCCTCTTCTTCCTCCTAGCTCCATCTTCTTCCCTCACGTCTGAGCATTTACATGCTCTGACTGCCCGGAGCTGATTTTCCAGCTGAGGTTCCTGGTGTACAGGATGAGTGAGATGAACTCGTCATCAGGAAGTTTGTGGTGATAATCAGTACTCGAGTTGAGGGGGGATGGGGGGGATGGCATCTCCCCTGAAATAAAAATGATCAAAATCATCCCCCCTGTAAAACTGCTATCCCCCCATTCCATCCCCTCCCTTTTTACAGTAAATCCTGGAAATATAACCAATACTCATATAACCATTTCATTATTAGAAAGTAGTACAGATGTTGAGTAAAAGAAATAAAATCTGAGGGCGCAGGGGCACGCAAACGTGCAATGACGCAACATGATTGGTTGATGCCTGATGCCAGAGGGAGCTGCACAAGCTGCAGCGGTAGACTGCGCAGTAATGTCAGCATGGCCAAACCGGCTGGACAACACGATGTCGGAGAGTATTTAAAAAGATGATAGTCACAGGTGAGCAATGACACAAGACTCAGAATCTCAGTCATTACTGTTGATCAATCTATACAAAAGTCGCTAAATTCGTCACAAGTTGCACAATAACAACACAGCCTGCATGCAGGGTCCGAAATTAACACTCGCAGGCGCCAAATGCGAGTTAATTTTTGGCGAGTAAATCTCAGAGGTCTATCTGCCACATGGCGAGTAAATGTTTATATCAAATTATTTATGTTTTAAATCTTCATTTTGTTGGATTTCTTCTTTATGTTGCTCTACCGTCTACATGTATCATCGATGTGCATATTCACAAACACACACAAGTGCACCTTCCTGACATGGGCATGAGACACCCCTCCACTACGTTACCTCTGTTTACTAACAAGTAGCGTTTAGCTCGGGCTGATTAAGCAGAATATGTGGTGACTTTTATCAGGAGCTGGTCAGCCTTCCATCAGAAATCACTGTGAACTGGAGAATAAACCAGCAGATTTACACGCCAACCAGAAAGTTCAGTGAGAAGTGGCGCTTTGGAGACGTTGCAAGACACCGGCTGCACTAGTCAGGGTCCGCTCCATTTACTGCCCTGGCGACTGAGTGGCGAGTCAGGTGGGCGGAGTTTTTACGCATCCGCTCAGATTCGACGTCGTGTTGTTCCAACTTGATAAATAATGTTGATATGTGCCTTTATTGAAGGTCAGTTGATAAATATGAGCATTAAAATGGTTCCTGGAACAACTTGGGTTGTTGTTCTGATTCTGTTCAGCTGCAGCAGCAGCATCATGTCACAGTCCACCTGCTTTACACTGTTATTGTCCTCGTTTGTTAAGAGACCTCCAATGGATCTCTGTTGCACTGAGACTACAGCCTGAAACAGATGTGTGCAAACTTATCAGTTAGTATAAAGTGTTTTTTTTAAATTATCATTTTGTTTTGTTAAAGTATCTTTCCATCTGTAAATGATTTCCCCTCCATTTAAGCTGCAAAAAGTTGTAAAAGAAGGTTTCAAAACACTGAAAAAAGGAGAAAAAAAAAGACCGGGAGACTGTCAGATCTCCTTATTGTCCATCTGTGTTCTCCAGAGACCAGGGAGTAGCTATGCTCCCACTAGGCTGTAATGCTGCAGGACTGCCAGGACCAGGAGGCCAGATTTCATGGACTGTGTGAAAGCATAAAATAGAGAACGAGGAGTCTGACCAGGAAGTTTCAAATTAATGAATTCAGAAATGACCAGTTTACTCAATACAAATATGTTTTTCTTGTTCTTGTTTTTTTTCAGTTTGAATCCAGTATAATACTGTATTAACAGCCTAAAGATACATGAGAGTGTAAAATGGTTTAATATTTTGGCCAGTAAAAAATATGCTTGGCTGGTGGATTTTAAAGAGAATCTCCAATGAGTTTTTCCATCCCCCCTGAAACTTTTTTACAACTCGACTACTGGTGATAATAACTGTGTGATGTTGATGACAATGGGTGTAAACGACGGACTCATGCTTTGTTTAGCTGTGTGGAGTCACTTTGTTGATAAATGAGTGTTATTTTTAACAACATTTAACAACGTACCACTGGCGCCCTCTGATGGCAGACTGGTGGCATTACTGGTACAACTGGAAGGGACAGGAGATCCTGCAACATCCACCTCCTCCACATGTCTGGCTCAGTATTAGAGAACAGAAAAGTCCTCTTACGAAAAACTTTAGATTAATCATTTTTCCTCAATTTCAGTCTGAATGAAAACATCCAATTGTTATTTTTTTCTATCCTTTAAACACCGGTTTCTCATGATTTTACTGGTTTTACCAGAAAGAAAAACTAAATATTTGTTCAGTTATTTTGTGTCAGTGTGATTTTATTAAAGCTCAGTCTAGAATTAGTAACAAAACTGATTTTGATTAAATTTTTCTTTTTATTTTAAAGAGCTTCAAACCCTTTAAATGGTAATTTGTTTCCGACATGACGAGTGATGCACGGTATGAAAATTTCTACTGATAAACGATAATGTTCTGCTTCTAATGGCTGATACCGAAATTAGAGCTGAAAATAATATAATTATCATTCTTTGTGCAATATTAGAAAAATGCTTATGCTGTATGTGCTACAGATCCAGTAGCTGCAGGAGACGTCCTAATGTTGCACGGTGGGAGTGACCTAATGTTGATTTAAAAAAGAATGTGGATTAAAAAAAACCACAAACCATAAAACAACATTCCTCAGGTTTGTCACCAAACAGCATC
>JALJCO010008728.1:0-26056 GCA_023101725.1 Atherinomorus stipes
CTGTTTCTAACAGCTGGTACCAACATGGATGTGAGATGGTGGAGCTGAAGCCCAGCAGCTCCACCGTCCTGTTTCTAACAGCTGGTACCAACATGGATGTGAGATGGGGGAGCTGAAGCTCCAGCAGCTCCACCGTCCTGTTTCTAACAGCTGGTACCAACATGGATGTGAGATGGGGGAGCTGAAGCTCCAGCAGCCCCACCGTCCTGTTTCTAACAGCTGGTACCAACATGGATGTGAGATGGGGGAGCTGAAGCTCCAGCAGCCCCACCGTCCTGTTTCTAACAGCTGGTACCAACATGGATGTGAGATGGGGGAGCTGAAGCTCCAGCAGCCCCACCGTCCTGTTTCTAACAGCTGGTACCAACATGGATGTGAGATGGGGGAGCTGAAGCTCCAGCAGCCCCACCGTCCTGTTTCTAACAGCTGGTACCAACATGGATGTGAGATGGGGGAGCTGAAACTCCAGCAGCTCCACCGTCCTGTTTCTAACAGCTGGTACCAACATGGATGTGAGATGGGGGAGCTGAAGCTCCAGCAGCTCCACCGTCCTGTTTCTAACAGCTGGTACCAACATGGATGTGAGATGGGGGAGCTGAAGCTCCAGCAGCTCCACCGTCCTGTTTCTAACAGCTGGTACCAACATGGATGTGAGATGGGGGAGCTGAAGCTCCAGCAGCCCCACCGTCCTGTTTCTAACAGCTGGTACCAACATGGATGTGAGATGGGGGAGCTGAAGCTCCAGCAGCTCCACCGTCCTGTTTCTAACAGCTGGTACCAACATGGATGTGAGATGGGGGAGCTGAAGCTCCAGCAGCCCCACCGTCCTGTTTCTAACAGCTGGTACCAACATGGATGTGAGATGGGGAGCTGAAGCTCCAGCAGCTCCACCGTCCTGTTTCTAACAGCTGGTACCAACATGGATGTGAGATGGGGGAGCTGAAGCTCCAGCAGCTCCACCGTCCTGTTTCTAACAGCTGGTACCAACATGGATGTGAGATGGGGGAGCTGAAGCTCCAGCAGCTCCACCGTCCTGTTTCTAACAGCTGGTACCAACATGGATGTGAGATGGGGGAGCTGAAGCTCCAGCAGCCCCACCGTCCTGTTTCTAACAGCTGGTACCAACATGGATGTGAGATGGGGGAGCTGAAGCTCCAGCAGCTCCACCGTCCTGTTTCTAACAGCTGGTACCAACATGGATGTGAGATGGGGGAGCTGAAGCTCCAGCAGCTCCACCGTCCTGTTTCTAACAGCTGGTACCAACATGGATGTGAGATGGGGGAGCTGAAACTCCAGCAGCTCCACCGTCCTGTTTCTAACAGCTGGTACCAACATGGATGTGAGATGGGGGGAGCTGAAGCTCCAGCAGCTCCACCGTCCTGTTTCTAACAGCTGGTACCAACATGGATGTGAGATGGGGGAGCTGAAGCTCCAGCAGCCCCACCGTCCTGTTTCTAACAGCTGGTACCAACATGGATGTGAGATGGGGGAGCTGAAGCTCCAGCAGCTCCACCGTCCTGTTTCTAACAGCTGGTACCAACATGGATGTGAGATGGGGGAGCTGAAGCTCCAGCAGCTCCACCGTCCTGTTTCTAACAGCTGGTACCAACATGGATGTGAGATGGGGGAGCTGAAGCTCCAGCAGCCCCACCGTCCTGTTTCTAACAGCTGGTACCAACATGGATGTGAGATGGGGGAGCTGAAGCTCCAGCAGCCCCACCGTCCTCCGTCTGGGGGAGCTTCTCAACACTGGGAGGGCGTGTGAGGGGGTGGGGGGTGGGGGTGGGGGGGTGGATGAACATGAGTGTGACAGCCGCTGTGTTAAAAAACCTAAAGAAACTACAGATCAGCTCTGCTGAACGATGCGTTCATGAACTCTAACAGAAACTTCCAGTTGCAGCATTCCAGTGTTGATCATCATCATCATCATCATCATCAGCTCTGTTCACTCACGGTTCCAAACTGATCAAAAACCACAGAGGACAGAAAAACATAAAGATTGTTTAAGTCCTGATAAAAACTGTTTCATTCCATGACGTCCTGCTAAATAAAAAGTTCAGATCTACGGTGACGCGCCGACATAATTACACGTGATGTTAACGGCCGAATTAGACGTGTGCGTTCCAGCCACGTGCGCGTTCTAGCGACGTGCGCGTTCTGAGCATCAGCAGGTGAAGAGGAGGCGAGTGTTTCCATCTTCATCTTCTAGAGTTTAAACTGATTTCTGTGTCTGACTTTCAGCTGGTTGACGTGTTTTCAGACGTGCGCGTGTCTGAGGCGCCGTGTGCGCTCATCCCGTGGACGTGCACGTGCCTGAGGCGCCGTGCGCGCTCATCCCGTGGACGTGCACGTGTCTGTGGGTGGTGCATCATAGAAACTCAGAGCAGACGTGTTGTCATAGAAACCTGATAACTATCAGTTTAATTTTTAATCCAACATAAACCTGTTCCAGAGGAAACCAGTTTGTGAGCTGGTTCCGGTTCCGGTTCTGATGCTGGTTCCGGTTCTGGTTCTGGTTCTTGTTCTGATGCTGGTTCTTGTTCTTGTTCTGGTTCTGGTTCTGATGCTGGTTCCGGTTCTTGTTCTGGTTCTGGTTAAAGTTTAGTGAACTTGTCGATAAAACAAATTAAAAGTTCATATTTGATCATTTTTTCTCCGTTTCTGCACCGAGGAAAAACCCAACTGTGGTTTTTATATTGTATAAGACCGTGGCCCCCCCAGCCCCCCCCCCTGTAGCTCCACCAGTGCATGTACCCCCGTTAGAGGACCGCTGGTCTACACGGAGCATTTAGATGCAATAACCTAAACACCCCCACCCTCTAAGGGTGGTGTCAGAGTTGTTTTCCTCCTCTCATCTAAAGGAAGGAGGCTGCATCCGTGATGCTATCTGCCAGCTGGGGGGGGCGGGGTCGGGGGGGGGACTTCCTAGGGACAATTACTGGACGGACATGAAAGGTTCTCGGGGGTGACGGGCCTGACAAAACCCCATTTAGAGTCATTTACTCTGCTGGAGGGGAGGATGTGACTGGAAGCTCCCCCCCCCCCCCTCATACTCTGCGTTACTTCAGTTTCTCCTTCATGGGGGAACTGGAGTCTGCAGCTGATACTGGTTTTACTGGTCCGTGTGTGTTCAGCTCCGTGTTTAATCTTCTGGGGCATCAGACACACACCCTGGCATTAACAGTTCCAGCTTCAGTGGGGGGGGGGCAAAGTTTGCTTTCTAAGAACTGTCAAACATTTTCATTCCCAGTATGTTTAACTGGGTTGACTGGGATCGGCCCGCGCTCTAAAAACACAACAAGTTCACTTCACCAGCAAATAAACGTGTAAAAACTGAAGTTTTTATGGACTGCAGTGACTTTATTTGGGGGAAAAGTTGCTGGAAAAGGAGGGATTTAAACTCAGACGTGCTGCCACTGATCAGGGAGGGGCTCAGTTCTTGCTATTGGCTCTCCTTTGATTACCTGGATGAGCTGCACCGAGAAGCCTCGCTGCCCGATTTCTGACTTTTTCGTACGTTTGTCACACTTAAATGTTTCAGATCATCAAACAAATTTAAATATTAGTCAAAGATAACACAAGTAAACACAAAATGCTGTTTTTTAATGAAGATTTTTATTAGTAAGGGGGAAAAAAATCCAAACCTCCATGTCCCTGTGTGAAAAAGTGATTGCCTCCCTGTTAAAACATAAACTAACTGTGGTTTATCATCTTTGGAAAGCTGAGTTCAGTTTCTATCCACATCCAGGCCTGATTACTGCCACACCTGTTCTCCATCAGAAATCCCTTAAATAGGACCTGCCTGACAAAGTGAAGTAGACCAAAAGATCCTCCAAAGCTAGACATCATGCTGCCATCCAAAGAAATTCAGGAACAAATGAGAAACAAAGTCATTGAGATCTATCAGTCTGGAAAAGGTTCCAAAGCCATTTCTAAAGCTTTGGGACTCCAGAGAACCACAGTGAGAACCATTATCCACAAATGGTGAAAACATGGAACAGTGGTGAACCTTCCCAGGAGGGGCCGGCCGACCAAAATGACCCCAAGAGCACAGCGACGACTCATCCAAGAGGTCACAAAAGACCCCAGAACAACATCCAAGAACTGCAGGCCTCACTTGCCTCAATGAAGGTCAGTGTTCATGACTCCCCCATCAGAAAGAGACTGGGGGGCAAAAATGGCTGCATGGCAGAGTTCCAAGACCAAAACCACTGCTGAGCAAAAAGAACATAAAGGCTCGTCTCAGTTTAGCCGCACGTGGAAACTGAAGAAGGGAGACTAATAACTATATGAATAATAATCATCATCAACACTATCATAGAAAATCATATGAACACATTTGGAGCTGGGGGGGCCGCGACAGGCCATGTCCACCCCATGTTTGTGTTTTAATTGTGTCTTTGTCTGTCCCGGCATAGTGAGAAGTTATGGTCCTCTTTCTTTCCCTCTGTCAGATAATGTCCTTCTTCATGTCTTTTTTGGCTCATTCGCCCCCCCCCCCCCAGTGTCCAATCCATCCCAGATGTGTTTTATTATCATATCAGTCATATGATAATACCTCATATCAGAGGTATTCTGCTTTCTCTCGCCCCTGAATCTCCGTGACTGCGATCGTTTCATCGTCGGGCCAAAACACACAGACGGGACGTCGAGTCCAAACAGGCCAGACGGCCCCCCTCCCTCCGAAGTTCTGGTTCCGGCCCCGGTCCCTCTGAAGTTCTGGTTCCGGCCCCCATCCCTCTGAAGTTCTGGTTCCGGCCCCCATCCCTCTGAAGTTCTGGTTCCGGCCCCCATCCCTCTGAAGTTCTGGTTCCGGCCCCCATCCCTCTGAAGTTCTGGTTCCGGCCCCCATCCCTCTGAAGTTCTGGTTCCGGCCCCGGTCCCTCTGAAGTTCTGGTTCCGGCCCCGATCCCTCTGAAGTTCTGGTTCCGGCCCCCGTCCCTCTGAAGTTCTGGTTCCGGTCCCGGTCCCTCTGAAGTTCTGGTTCCGGCCCCGATCCCTCTGAAGTTCTGGTTCCGGCCCCCATCCCTCTGAAGTTCTGGTTCCGGCCCCGGTCCCTCTGAAGTTCTAGTTCCGGCCCCGATCCCTCTGAAGTTCTGGTTCCGGCCCCCATCCCTCTGAAGTTCTGGTTCCGGCCCCCGTCCCTCTGAAGTTCTGGTTCCGGCCCCCATCCCTCTGAAGTTCTAGTTCCGGCCCCGATCCCTCTGAAGTTCTGGTTCCGGCCCCCATCCCTCTGAAGTTCTGGTTCCGGCCCCCGTCCCTCTGAAGTTCTTGTTCCGGCCCCGATCCCTCTGAAGTTCTGGTTCCGGCCCCCATCCCTCTGAAGTTCTGGTTCCGGCCCCGGTCCCTCTGAAGTTCTGGTTCCGGCCCCGGTCCCCCTGAAGTTCTGGTTCCAGCCCTGGTCCCTCTGAAGTTCTGGTTCCCAGGACCGCGGTCCCTCTGAAGTTCTGGTTCCAGCCCCGGTCCCTCTGAAGTTCTGGTTCCGGCCCCGGTCCCTCTGAAGTTCTGGTTCCCAGGACCGCGGTCCCTCTGAAGTTCTGGTTCCGGCCCCGGTCCCTCTGAAGTTCTGGTTCCGGCCCCGGTCCCTCTGAAGTTCTGGTTCCAGCCCCGGTCCCTCTGAAGTTCTGGTTCCAGCCCCGGTCCCTCTGAAGTTCTGGTTCCGGCCCCGATCCCTCTGAAGTTCTGGTTCCGGCCCACATCCCTCTGAAGTTCTGGTTCCGGCCCCCGTCCCTCTGAAGTTCTGGTTCCGGCCCCCGATCCCTCTGAAGTTCTGGTTCCGGCCCCCGATCCCTCTGAAGTTCTGGTTCCGGCCCCGATCCCTCTGAAGTTCTGGTTCCGGCCCCGATCCCTCTGAAGTTCTGGTTCCGGCCCCCATCCCTCTGAAGTTCTGGTTCCGGCCCCGATCCCTCTGAAGTTCTGGTTCCGGCCCCCGTCCCTCTGAAGTTCTGGTTCCGGCCCCGATCCCTCTGAAGTTCTGGTTCCGGCCCCCATCCCTCTGAAGTTCTGGTTCCGGCCCCCATCCCTCTGAAGTTCTGGTTCCGGCCCCAGTCCCTCTGAAGTTCTGGTTCCGGCCCCGATCCCTCTGAAGTTCTGGTTCCGGCCCCGATCCCTCTGAAGTTCTGGTTCCGGCCCCGATCCCTCTGAAGTTCTGGTTCCGGCCCCCGTCCCTCTGAAGTTCTGGTTCCGGCCCCCATCCCTCTGAAGTTCTGGTTCCGGCCCCGGTTCTCTGAAGTTCTGGTTCCGGCCCCGATCCCTCTGAAGTTCTGGTTCCGGCCCCCATCCCTCTGAAGTTCTGGTTCCGGCCCCTGTCCCTCTGAAGTTCTGGTTCCGGCCCACATCCCTCTGAAGTTCTGGTTCCGGCCCGGTCCCTCTGAAGTTCTGGTTCCGGCCCCGGTCCCTCTGAAGTTCTGGTTCCGGCCCCCATCCCTCTGAAGTTCTGGTTCCGGCCCCCATCCCTCTGAAGTTCTGGTTCCGGCCCCGGTCCCTCTGAAGTTCTGGTTCCGGCCCCCGTCCCTCTGAAGTTCTGGTTCCGGCCCCCGTCCCTCTGAAGTTCTGGTTCCGGCCCCGATCCCTCTGAAGTTCTGGTTCCGGCCCCCATCCCTCTGAAGTTCTGGTTCCGGCCCCCGTCCCTCTGAAGTTCTGGTTCCGGCCCCGGTCCCTCTGAAGTTCTGGTTCCGGCCCCCATCCCTCTGAAGTTCTGGTTCCGGCCCCGATCCCTCTGAAGTTCTGGTTCCGGCCCCCATCCCTCTGAAGTTCTGGTTCCGGCCCCCATCCCTCTGAAGTTCTGGTTCCGGCCCCCATCCCTCTGAAGTTCTGGTTCCGGCCCCCATCCCTCTGAAGTTCTGGTTCCGGCCCCGATCCCTCTGAAGTTCTGGTTCCGGCCCCCATCCCTCTGAAGTTCTGGTTCCGGCCCCGATCCCTCTGAAGTTCTGGTTCCGGCCCCCATCCTTCTGAAGTTCTGGTTCCGGCCCCGATCCCTCTGAAGTTCTGGTTCCGGCCCCCATCCCTCTGAAGTTCTGGTTCCGGCCCCGGTCCTCTGAAGTTCTGGTTCCGGCCCCGATCCCTCTGAAGTTCTGGTTCCGGCCCCCATCCCTCTGAAGTTCTGGTTCCGGCCCCCATCCCTCTGAAGTTCTGGTTCCGGCCCCGGTCCCTCTGAAGTTCTGGTTCCGGCCCCGATCCCTCTGAAGTTCTGGTTCCGGCCCCCATCCCTCTGAAGTTCTGGTTCCGGCCCCGGTCCCTCTGAAGTTCTGGTTCCGGCCCCCATCCCTCTGAAGTTCTGGTTCCGGCCCCGATCCCTCTGAAGTTCTGGTTCCGGCCCCCATCCCTCTGAAGTTCTGGTTCCGGCCCCGGTCCCTCTGAAGTTCTGGTTCCGGCCCCCATCCCTCTGAAGTTCGGGTTCCGGCCCCGATCCTTCTGAAGTTCTGGTTCCGGCCCCCATCCCTCTGAAGTTCTGGTTCCGGCCCCGGTCCCTCTGAAGTTCTGGTTCCGGCCCCGATCCCTCTGAAGTTCTGGTTCCAGCCCCGATCCCTCTGAAGTTCTGGTTCCGGCCCCCATCCCTCTGAAGTTCTGGTTCCGGCCCCCATCCCTCTGAAGTTCTGGTTCCGGCCCCCATCCTTCTGAAGTTCGGGTTCCGGCCCCCATCCCTCTGAAGTTCTGGTTCCGGCCCCGGTCCCTCTGAAGTTCTGGTTCCGGCCCACATCCCTCTGAAGTTCTGGTTCCGGCCCCCATCCCTCTGAAGTTCTGGTTCCGGCCCCCATCCCTCTGAAGTTCTGGTTCCGGCCCACATCCCTCTGAAGTTCTGGTTCCGGCCCCGATCCCTCTGAAGTTCTGGTTCCGGCCCACATCCCTCTGAAGTTCTGGTTCCGGCCCCCATCCTTCTGAAGTTCGGGTTCCGGCCCCCATCCCTCTGAAGTTCTGGTTCCGGCCCCGGTCCCTCTGAAGTTCTGGTTCCGGCCCACATCCCTCTGAAGTTCTGGTTCCGGCCCCCATCCCTCTGAAGTTCTGGTTCCGGCCCCCATCCCTCTGAAGTTCTGGTTCCGGCCCACATCCCTCTGAAGTTCTGGTTCCGGCCCCCATCCCTCTGAAGTTCTGGTTCCGGCCCCCATCCCTCCGAAGTTCTGGTTCCGGCCCCCATCCCTCTGAAGTTCTGGTTCCGGCCCCCGTCCCTCTGAAGTTCTGGTTCCGGCCCCCATCCCTCTGAAGTTCTGGTTCCGGCCCCCATCCCTCTGAAGTTCTGGTTCCGGCCCCGATCCCTCTGAAGTTCTGGTTCCGGCCCCCGTCCCTCTGAAGTTCTGGTTCCGGCCCCCATCCCTCTGAAGTTCTGGTTCCGGCCCCCATCCCTCTGAAGTTCTGGTTCCGGCCCCCGTCCCTCTGAAGTTCTGGTTCCGGCCCCCATCCCTCTGAAGTTCTGGTTCCGGCCCCCGTCCCTCTGAAGTTCTGGTTCCGGCCCCCGTCCCTCTGAAGTTCTGGTTCCGGCCCCCGTCCCTCTGAAGTTCTGGTTCCGGCCCCCGTCCTCTGAAGTTCTGGTTCCGGCCCCCATCCCTCTGAAGTTCTGGTTCCGGCCCCGATCCCTCTGAAGTTCTGGTTCCGGCCCCCATCCCTCTGAAGTTCTGGTTCCGGCCCCGATCCCTCTGAAGTTCTGGTTCCGGCCCCGATCCCTCTGAAGTTCTGGTTCCGGCCCCCATCCCTCTGAAGTTCTGGTTCCGGCCCCCATCCCTCTGAAGTTCTGGTTCCGGCCCCCGTCCCTCTGAAGTTCTGGTTCCGGCCCCCGTCCCTCTGAAGTTCTGGTTCCGGCCCCCATCCCTCTGAAGTTCTGGTTCCGGCCCCGATCCCTCTGAAGTTCTGGTTCCGGCCCCCATCCCTCTGAAGTTCTGGTTCCGGCCCCCATCCCTCTGAAGTTCTGGTTCCGGCCCCGATCCCTCTGAAGTTCTGGTTCCGGCCCCGATCCCTCTGAAGTTCTGGTTCCGGCCCCGATCCCTCTGAAGTTCTGGTTCCGGCCCCGATCCCTCTGAAGTCTTCTGGTTCCGGCCCCGGTCCCTCTGAAGTTCTGGTTCCGGCCCCGATCCCTCTGAAGTTCTGGTTCCGGCCCCCATCCCTCTGAAGTTCTGGTTCCGGCCCCCATCCCTCTGAAGTTCTGGTTCCGGCCCCGGTCCCTCTGAAGTTCTGGTTCCGGCCCCCATCCCTCTGAAGTTCTGGTTCCGGCCCCGGTCCCTCTGAAGTTCTGGGTCCGGCCCCCATCCCTCTGAAGTTCTGGTTCCGGCCCCCGTCCCTCTGAAGTTCTTGTTCCGGCCCCGATCCTTCTGAAGTTCTGGTTCCGGCCCTGATCCCTCTGAAGTTCTGGTTCCGGCCCCCATCCCTCTGAAGTTCTGGTTCCGGCCCCCATCCCTCTGAAGTTCTGGTTCCGGCCCCGATCCCTCTGAAGTTCTGGTTCCGGCCCCCATCCCTCTGAAGTTCTGGTTCCGGCCCCGGTCCCTCTGAAGTTCTGGTTCCGGCCCCCATCCCTCTGAAGTTCTGGTTCCGGCCCCGGTCCCTCTGAAGTTCTGGTTCCGGCCCCGATCCCTCTGAAGTTCTGGTTCCGGCCCCGATCCCTCTGAAGTTCTGGTTCCGGCCCCCATCCCTCTGAAGTTCTGGTTCCGGCCCACATCCCTCTGAAGTTCTGGTTCCGGCCCCCGATCCCTCTGAAGTTCTGGTTCCGGCCCCGATCCCTCTGAAGTTCTGGTTCCGGCCCCCATCCCTCTGAAGTTCTGGTTCCGGCCCCGATCCCTCTGAAGTTCTGGTTCCGGCCCCCGTCCCTCTGAAGTTCTGGTTCCGGCCCACGTCCCTCTGAAGTTCTGGTTCCGGTCCCGGTCCCTCTGAAGTTCTGGTTCCGGCCCCCGTCCCTCTGAAGTTCTGGTTCCGGCCCCCGTCCCTCTGAAGTTCTGGTTCCGGCCCCCATCCTCTGAAGTTCTGGTTCCGGCCCCCATCCCTCTGAAGTTCTGGTTCCGGCCCCCATCCCTCTAAAGTTCTGGTTCCGGCCCCCGTCCCTCTGAAGTTCTGGTTCCGGCCCCCGTCCCTCTGAAGTTCTGGTTCCGGCCCCGATCCCTCTGAAGTTCTGGTTCCGGCCCCGATCCCTCTGAAGTTCTGGTTCCGGCCCCGATCCCTCTGAAGTTCTGGTTCCGGCCCCCGTCCCTCTGAAGTTCTGGTTCCGGCCCCCATCCCTCTGAAGTTCTGGTTCCGGCCCCGGTCCCTCTGAAGTTCTGGTTCCGGCCCCGGTCCCTCTGAAGTTCTGGTTCCGGCCCCCATCCCTCTGAAGTTCTGGTTCCGGCCCCGATCCCTCTGAAGTTCTGGTTCCGGCCCCCATCCCTCTGAAGTTCTGGTTCCGGCCCCGGTCCCTCTGAAGTTCTGGTTCCGGCCCCGATCCCTCTGAAGTTCTGGTTCCGGCCCCCATCCCTCTGAAGTTCTGGTTCCGGCCCCCATCCCTCTGAAGTTCTGGTTCCGGCCCCCATCCCTCTGAAGTTCTTGTTCCGGCCCCCATCCCTCTGAAGTTCTGGTTCCGGCCCCGATCCCTCTGAAGTTCTGGTTCCGGCCCCCATCCCTCTGAAGTTCTGGTTCCGGCCCCCATCCCTCTGAAGTTCTGGTTCCGGCCCCGATCCCTCTGAAGTTCTGGTTCCGGCCCCGGTCCTCTGAAGTTCTGGTTCCGGCCCCGATCCCTCTGAAGTTCTGGTTCCGGCCCCCATCCCTCTGAAGTTCTGGTTCCGGCCCCCATCCCTCTGAAGTTCTGGTTCCGGCCCCCATCCCTCTGAAGTTCTGGTTCCGGCGCCGGTCCCTCTGAAGTTCTGGTTCCGGCCCCCATCCCTCTGAAGTTCTGGTTCCGGCCCCGGTCCCTCTGAAGTTCTGGTTCCGGCCCCGATCCCTCTGAAGTTCTGGTTCCGGCCCCGATCCCTCTGAAGTTCTGGTTCCGGCCCCCATCCCTCTGAAGTTCTGGTTCCGGCCCCGGTCCCTCTGAAGTTCTGGTTCCGGCCCCGATCCCTCTGAAGTTCTGGTTCCGGCCCCCGTCCCTCTGAAGTTCTGGTTCCGGCCCCGATCCCTCTGAAGTTCTGGTTCCGGCCCCGGTCCCTCTGAAGTTCTGGTTCCGGCCCCGATCCCTCTGAAGTTCTGGTTCCGGCCCCCATCCCTCTGAAGTTCTGGTTCCGGCCCCGATCCCTCTGAAGTTCTGGTTCCGGCCCCCATCCCTCTGAAGTTCTGGTTCCGGCCCCGATCCCTCTGAAGTTCTGGTTCCGGCCCCCATCCCTCTGAAGTTCTGGTTCCGGCCCCCATCCCTCTGAAGTTCTGGTTCCGGCCCCGATCCCTCTGAAGTTCTGGTTCCGGCCCCCATCCCTCTGAAGTTCTGGTTCCGGCCCACATCCCTCTGAAGTTCTGGTTCCGGCCCCCGTCCCTCTGAAGTTCTGGTTCCGGCCCCGATCCCTCTGAAGTTCTGGTTCCGGCCCCGATCCCTCTGAAGTTCTGGTTCCGGCCCCCATCCCTCTGAAGTTCTGGTTCCGGCCCACGTCCCTCTGAAGTTCTGGTTCCGGTCCCGGTCCCTCTGAAGCCCGGTTCCGGCCCCCATCCCTCTGAAGTTCTGGTTCCGGCCCCCATCCCTCCGAAGTTCTGGTTCCGGCCCCCATCCCTCCGAAGTTCTGGTTCCGGCCCCGATCCCTCTGAAGTTCTGGTTCCGGCCCCGGTCCCTCTGAAGTTCTGGTTCCGGCCCACATCCCTCTGAAGTTCTGGTTCCGGCCCCCATCCCTCTGAAGTTCTGGTTCCGGCCCCGATCCCTCTGAAGTTCTGGTTCCGGCCCACATCCCTCCGAAGTTCTGGTTCCGGCCCCCATCCCTCTGAAGTTCTGGTTCCGGCCCCCATCCCTCTGAAGTTCTGGTTCCGGCCCCCATCCCTCTGAAGTTCTGGTTCCGGCCCCCATCCCTCTGAAGTTCTGGTTCCGGCCCCGATCCCTCTGAAGTTCTGGTTCCGGCCCCAATCCCTCTGAAGTTCTGGTTCCGGCCCCGGTCCCTCTGAAGTTCTGGTTCCGGCCCCTGTCCCTCTGAAGTTCTGGTTCCGGCCCCCATCCCTCTGATGTTCTGGTTCCGGCCCCGGTCCCTCTGAAGTTCTGGTTCCGGCCCCGATCCCTCTGAAGTTCTGGTTCCGGCCCCGATCCCTCTGAAGTTCTGGTTCCGGCCCCCATCCCTCTGAAGTTCTGGTTCCGGCCCCCATCCCTCTGAAGTTCTGGTTCCGGCCCCGGTCCCTCTGAGTTCTGGTTCCGGCCCCCATCCCTCTGAAGTTCTGGTTCCGGCCCCGGTCCCTCTGAAGTTCTGGGTCCGGCCCCCATCCCTCTGAAGTTCTGGTTCCGGCCCCGTCCCTCTGAAGTTCTTGTTCCGGCCCCCGTCCCTCTGAAGTTCTGGTTCCGGCCCCCATCCCTCTGAAGTTCTGGTTCTGGCCCCCATCCCTCTGAAGTTCTGGTTCCGGCCCCCATCCCTCTGAAGTTCTGGTTCCGGCCCCGATCCCTCTGAAGTTCTGGTTCCGGCCCCCATCCCTCTGAAGTTCTGGTTCCGGCCCCGGTCCCTCTGAAGTTCTGGTTCCGGCCCCCATCCCTCTGAAGTTCTGGTTCCGGCCCCGGTCCCTCTGAAGTTCTGGTTCCGGCCCCGATCCCTCTGAAGTTCTGGTTCCGGCCCCGATCCCTCTGAAGTTCTGGTTCCGGCCCCCATCCCTCTGAAGTTCTGGTTCCGGCCCACATCCCTCTGAAGTTCTGGTTCCGGCCCCCATCCCTCTGAAGTTCTGGTTCCGGCCCCGATCCCTCTGAAGTTCTGGTTCCGGCCCCCATCCCTCTGAAGTTCTGGTTCCGGCCCCGATCCCTCTGAAGTTCTGGTTCCGGCCCCCGTCCCTCTGAAGTTCTGGTTCCGGCCCACGTCCCTCTGAAGTTCTGGTTCCGGTCCCGGTCCCTCTGAAGTTCTGGTTCCGGCCCCCGTCCCTCTGAAGTTCTGGTTCCGGCCCCCATCCCTCTGAAGTTCTGGTTCCGGCCCACATCCCTCCGAAGTTCTGGTTCCGGCCCCCATCCCTCTGAAGTTCTGGTTCCGGCCCCCGTCCCTCTGAAGTTCTGGTTCCGGCCCCGATCCCTCTGAAGTTCTGGATCCGGCCCCGATCCCTCTGAAGTTCTGGTTCCGGCCCCCGTCCCTCTGAAGTTCTGGTTCCGGCCCCGATCCCTCTGAAGTTCTGGTTCCGGCCCCGATCCCTCTGAAGTTCTGGTTCCGGCCCCCATCCCTCTGAAGTTCTGGTTCCGGCCCACGTCCCTCTGAAGTTCTGGTTCCGGTCCCGGTCCCTCTGAAGCCCGGTTCCGGCCCCCATCCCTCTGAAGTTCTGGTTCCGGCCCCCATCCCTCCGGGTTCTGGTTCCGGCCCCCATCCCTCCGAAGTTCTGGTTCCGGCCCCGATCCCTCTGAAGTTCTGGTTCCGGCCCCGGTCCCTCTGAAGTTCTGGTTCCGGCCCACATCCCTCTGAAGTTCTGGTTCCGGCCCCCATCCCTCTGAAGTTCTGGTTCCGGCCCCGATCCCTCTGAAGTTCTGGTTCCGGCCCACATCCCTCCGAAGTTCTGGTTCCGGCCCCGATCCCTCTGAAGTTCTGGTTCCGGCCCCGATCCCTCTGAAGTTCTGGTTCCGGCCCCCATCCCTCTGAAGTTCTGGTTCCGGCCCCGATCCCTCTGAAGTTCTGGTTCCGGCCCACATCCCTCCGAGTTCTGGTTCCGGCCCCGATCCCTCTGAAGTTCTGGTTCCGGCCCCCATCCCTCTGAAGTTCTGGTTCCGGCCCCCATCCCTCTGAAGTTCTGGTTCCGGCCCACATCCCTCCGAGTTCTGGTTCCGGCCCCCATCCCTCTGAAGTTCTGGTTCCGGCCCCCATCCCTCTGAAGTTCTGGTTCCGGCCCCCATCCCTCTGAAGTTCTGGTTCCGGCCCCCATCCCTCTGAAGTTCTGGTTCCGGCCCCGATCCCTCTGAAGTTCTGGTTCCGGCCCCGGTCCCTCTGAAGTTCTGGTTCCGGCCCCCATCCCTCTGAAGTTCTGGTTCCGGCCCCGATCCCTCTGAAGTTCTGGTTCCGGCCCCCGTCCCTCTGAAGTTCTGGTTCCGGCCCCGGTCCCTCTGAAGTTCTGGTTCCGGCCCCCATCCTCTGAAGTTCTGGTTCCGGCCCCGATCCCTCTGAAGTTCTGGTTCCGGCCCCGGTCCCTCTGAAGTTCTGGTTCCGGCCCCCATCCCTCTGAAGTTCTGGTTCCGGCCCCCGGTCCCTCTGAAGTTCTGGTTCCGGCCCCGATCCCTCTGAAGTTCTGGTTCCGGCCCCCATCCCTCTGAAGTTCTGGTTCCGGCCCCCATCCCTCTGAAGTTCTAGTTCCGGCCCCCATCCCTCTGAAGTTCTGGTTCCGGCCCCCATCCCTCTGAAGTTCTGGTTCCGGCCCCCGTCCCTCTGAAGTTCTGGTTCCGGCCCCAATCCCTCTGAAGTTCTGGTTCCGGCCCCCATCCCTCTGAAGTTCTGGTTCCGGCCCCGATCCCTCTGAAGTTCTGGTTCCGGCCCCAATCCCTCTGAAGTTCTGGTTCCGGCCCCGATCCATGTGGATCCCATGGTGCAGGTTTTCCAGCGGAGCCCGGTCCAGCATGGGCCCGGTCCAGCATGGGTCCGGTCCAGCATGAGCCCGGTCCAGCATGGGCCCGGTCCAGCATGGGCCCGGTCCAGCATGAGCCCGGTCCAGCATGAGCCCGGTCCTGGTCCAGCATGGGCCCGGTCCAGCATGAGCCCGGTCCAGCATGAGCCCGGTCCCGGTCCAGCATGGGCCCGGTCCAGCATGAGCCCGGTCCACGTGAACTCTGCAGGCTGAAATAAAGCATCACATTTCTCAGACCTGCGGTTTATTGATCCAGAAACCGGATCCTGCAGGACTGAGCCCGATCGTTCATGCGGTTTATTGATCCGGAAACCGGATCCTGCAGGACTGAGCCCGATCGTTCAGGCGGTTTATTGATCCAGAAACTGGATCCTGCAGGACTGAGCCCGATCGTTCAGGCGGTTTATTGATCCAGAAACCGGATCCTGCAGGACTGAGCCCGATCGTTCAGGCGGTTTATTGATCCAGAAACTGGATCCTGCAGGACTGAGCCCGATCGTTCAGGCGGTTTATTGATCCAGAAACCGGATCCTGCAGGACTGAGCCCGATCGTTCAGGCGATTTATTGATCCAGAAACCGGATCCTGCAGGACTGAGCCCGATCGTTCAGGCGATTTATTGATCCAGAAACCGGATCCTGCAGGACTGAGCCCGATCGTTCAGACGGTTTATTGATCCAGAAACCGGATCCTGCAGGACTGAGCCCGATCGTTCAGGCGATTTATTGATCCAGAAACCGGATCCTGCAGGACTGAGCCCGATCGTTCAGACGGTTTATTGATCCAGAAACCGGATCCTGCAGGACTGAGCCCGATCGTTCAGGCGGTTTATTGATCCAGAAAACGGATCCTGCAGGACTGAGCCCGATCGTTCAGGCGGTTTATTGATCCAGAAACCGGATCCTGCAGGACTGAGCCCGATCGTTCAGGCGGTTTATTGATCCAGAAACCGGATCCTGCAGGACTGAGCCCGATCGTTCAGGCGGTTTATTGATCCGGAAACCGGATCCTGCAGGACTGAGCCCGATCGTTCAGGCGGTTTATTGATCCGGAAACCGGATCCTGCAGGACTGAGCCCGATCGTTCAGGCGGTTTATTGATCCAGAAACCGGATCCTGCAGGACTGAGCCCGATCGTTCAGGCGGTTTATTGATCCAGAAACCGGATCCTGCAGGACTGAGCCCGATCGTTCAGGCGGTTTATTGATCCAGAAACCGGATCCTGCAGGACTGAGCCCGATCGTTCAGGCGGTTTATTGATCCGGAAACCGGATCCTGCAGGACTGAGCCCGATCGTTCAGGCGGTTTATTGATCCGGAAACCGGATCCTGCAGGACTGAGCCCGATCGTTCAGGCGGTTTATTGATCCGGAAACCGGATCCTGCAGGACTGAGCCCGATCGTTCAGGCGGTTTATTGATCCGGAAACCGGATCCTGCAGGACTGAGCCCGATCGTTCAGGCGGTTTATTGATCCGGAAACCGGATCCTGCAGGACTGAGCCCGATCGTTCAGACGGTTTATTGATCCGGAAACCGGATCCTGCAGGACTGAGCCCGATCGTTCAGACGGTTTATTGATCCAGAAACCGGATCCTGCAGGACTGAGCCCGATCGTTCAGGCGATTTATTGATCCAGAAACCGGATCCTGCAGGACTGAGCCCGATCGTTCAGGCGGTTTATTGATCCAGAAACCGGATCCTGCAGGACTGAGCCCGATCGTTCAGGCGGTTTATTGATCCAGAAACCGGATCCTGCAGGACTGAGCCCGATCGTTCAGGCGGTTTATTGATCCAGAAACCGGATCCTGCAGGACTGAGCCCGATCGTTCATGCGGTTTATTGATCCGGAAACCGGATCCGTGCAGGACTGAGCCCGATCGTTCATGCGGTTTATTGATCCGGAAACCGGATCCTGCAGGACTGAGCCCGATCGTTCAGGCGATTTATTGATCCAGAAACCGGATCCTGCAGGACTGAGCCCGATCGTTCAGGCGATTTATTGATCCAGAAACCGGATCCTGCAGGACTGAGCCCGATCGTTCAGGCGATTTATTGATCCAGAAACCGGATCCTGCAGGACTGAGCCCGATCGTTCAGGCGGTTTATTGATCCAGAAACCGGATCCTGCAGGACTGAGCCCGATCGTTCATGCGGTTTATTGATCCGGAAACCGGATCCTGCAGGACTGAGCCCGATCGTTCAGGCGGTTTATTGATCCGGAAACCGGATCCTGCAGGACTGGAGCCCGATCGTTCAGGCGGTTTATTGATCCGGAAACGGATCCTGCAGGACTGAGCCCGATCGTTCAGGCGGTTTATTGATCCGGAAACCGGATCCTGCAGGACTGAGCCCGATCGCTCAGGCGGTTTATTGATCCAGAAACCGGATCCTGCAGGACTGAGCCCGATCGTTCAGGCGGTTTATTGATCCAGAAACCGGATCCTGCAGGACTGAGCCCGATCGTTCAGGCGGTTTATTGATCCAGAAACCGGATCCTGCAGGACTGAGCCCGATCGTTCAGGCGATTTATTGATCCAGAAACCGGATCCTGCAGGACTGAGCCCGATCGTTCATGCGGTTTATTGATCCAGAAACCGGATCCTGCAGGACTGAGCCCGATCGTTCAGGCGGTTTATTGATCCGGAAACCGGATCCTGCAGGACTGAGCCCGATCGTTCAGACGGTTTATTGATCCAGAAACCGGATCCTGCAGGACTGAGCCCGATCGTTCAGGCGGTTTATTGATCCGGAAACCGGATCCTGCAGGACTGAGCCCGATCGTTCATGCGGTTTATTGATCCAGAAACCGGATCCTGCAGGACTGAGCCCGATCGTTCAGGCGGTTTATTGATCCAGAAACCGGATCCTGCAGGACTGAGCCCGATCGTTCAGGCGGTTTATTGATCCGGAAACCGGATCCTGCAGGACTGAGCCCGATCGTTCAGGCGGTTTATTGATCCAGAAACCGGATCCTGCAGGACTGAGCCCGATCGTTCAGGCGATCCTGCCTCAAACACCTGCAGAGATCATCCAGAACCTTCCAGGTCGCCTGCTTCAGCAAAACACAGCACGTTACGTAACAGGCCGAATGTTGACGTACGCGGTGATGCAGCGTGTTCGGACGGGTCTGCAGGTGGTTTCCCTTCAGCTCCTGTTGTGTTTGGAACCAAACCAGACCTGGTCCTGGTTTCGTGTAAATCTCTCGGGCTCCGCTTTATCCTCCGGGAATTTTACACAAGAAAAGATTACATTCGTTTTATGCTGAAATACTTTTATCTCAAATATTTTGTGTGTAAATCGGTGTGTTGGTCAGAAACGACCCAAAGCTCCTCAGAAATCTGCTTTTCATCCGTCCTTTCCCACGTTTGAGCGGAAACTAGACTCTGAGTTCATGTTTGCACAGACTCGTTTGGTGTTGTGCAGCATGAATAAGTTTCATTGCCCGCTGAGAACATCCAAAGCTCCTGACGGGTCCAGTCCTCCGGACCATCTGCTTGGTCTTAAACAGCAGCTGGTACTGACTGGGATTAAAAGTTCTGGTACTGACTGCTCTTCTCTTGGTTTCTGTTCGTGTTTCTCAAAGCCAGAAAGATGCCGTTATGCCGTTTGGACCGAAGCTCAAGCCTTCGTACCCAAAGAAGTTTGGTGGAGGGGGTATTATGGTGTGGGGGTGTTTTTCAGGAGCTGGGCTTGGCCCCTTAGTTCTACACATCCACTGCAGCCCCGTTTCCACCAGCGGGTCTGGGTCGGGTCGGGCTGGATCGGTCCATGTTTTTTTGCGTCTCCACAGATAAAAACTGGGACGGGTACCCTTATATCCGACCCGACCCGGTCTACTTTTTTGGTACCCTTCGGTAGGGGCACTGATCTAACCGATCCGGACCAAAGAGGTGGAGCTAACACACAGCAATCTGTTGATTGGTTGAAAAATCCGTCAGATTCTTTCACGTTCGTAGAAACAGTCTGCACGCCGAGCTGCTTCATTCATACACCTGTGGAAGTGATGGAACAGCTGATTCCATCGTCTAGCCGGGACTCAAACCAGTGACCTTCTCGCTGTGAGGCTGCGGTGCGAACCACCACATCGTCCCTGTTATTCATCACATTTTCATGATAATGAAAGAAAACAGCAGCATCACTGCTGTGTTGCTAAGAGACCGGGACATGATGATGATGATGATGATGATGACACTTCCCGTCAAACGTTCCACCAATCAGAGAGCTGAAATTGATGGTTATGTTGAACAGAAAGTTCTATGTGTGTCTGAAAAGAAGAAAATAAAGGTTCTGATGCTGACTGGGATTAAAGGTTCTGATGCTGACTGGGATTAAAGGTTCTGACGCTGACTGGGATTAAAGGTGCTGATGCTGACTGGGATTAAAGGTTCTAGATGCTGACTGGGATTAAAGGTTCTGATGCTGACTGGGATTAAAGGTTCTAGATGCTGACTGGGATTAAAGGTTCTGATGATGACTGAGATTAAAGGTTCTAGATGCTGACTGGGATTAAAGGTTCCGATACTGACTGGGATTAAAGGTTCTAGATGCTGACTGGGATTAAAGGTTCTGATGATGACTGAGATTAAAGGTTCTAGATGCTGACTGGGATTAAAGGTTCCGATACTGACTGGGATTAAAGGTTCTAGATGCTGACTGGGATTAAAGGTTCCGATACTGACTGGGATTAAAGGTTCTGCTGCTGACTGGGATTAAAGGTTCTGCTGCTGACTGGGATTAAAGGTTCTGATGCTGACTGGGATTAAAGGTTCTGCTGCTGACTGGGATTAAAGGTTCTGATGGTGACTGGGATTAAAGGTTCTGCTGCTGACTGGGATTAAAGGTTCTGATGCTGACTGGGATTAAAGGTTCTGATGATGACTGGGATTAAAGGTTCTGATGGTGACTGGGATTAAAGGTTCTGATGCTGACTGGGATTAAAGGTTCTGCTGCTGACTGGGATTAAAGGTTCTGCTGCTGACTGGGATTAAAGGTTCTGCTGCTGACTGGGATTAAAGGTTCTGATGGTGACTGGGATTAAAGGTTCTGCTGCTGACTGGGATTAAAGGTTCCGATGCTGACTGGGATTAAAGGTTCTAGATGCTGACTGGGATTAAAAGTTCTGATGTTGACTGGGATTAAAGGTTCTAGATGCTGACTGGGATTAAAGGTGCTGATGCTGACTGGGATTAAAGGTTCTAGATGCTGACTGGGATTAAAGGTTCTGATGCTGACTGGGATTAAAAGTTCTGATGTTGACTGGGATTAAAGGTTCTAGATGCTGACTGGGATTAAAGGTTCTGCTGCTGGCTGGGATTAAAGGTTCTGATGCTGACTGGGATTAAAGGTTCTGCTGCTGACTGGGATTAAAGGTTCTGATGGTGACTGGGATTAAAGGTTCTGCTGCTGACTGGGATTAAAGGTTCTGATGGTGACTGAGATTAAAGGTTCTAGATGCTGACTGGGATTAAAGGTTCTAGATGCTGACTGGGATTAAAGGTTCTGCTGCTGACTGGGATTAAAGGTTCTGATGCTGACTGGGATTAAAGGTTCTGCTGCTGACTGGGATTAAAGGTTCTGATGCTGACTGGGATTAAAGGTTCTGATGATGACTGGGATTAAAGGTTCTGATGGTGACTGGGATTAAAGGTTCTGATGCTGACTGGGATTGAAGGTTCTGCTGCTGACTGGGATTAAAGGTTCTGCTGCTGACTGGGATTAAAAGTTCTGATACTGACTGGGATTAAAAGTTCTGATACTGACTGGGATTAAAAGTTCTGGTACTGACTGGGATTAAAAGTTCTGGTACTGACTGGGATTAAAAGTTCTGGTACTGACTGCTCTTCTCTTGGTTTCTGTTCGTGTTTCTCAAAGCCAGAAAGATGCCGTTATGCCGTTTGGACCGAAGCTGAAGCCTTCGTACCCAAAGAAGTTTGGTGGAGGGGGGATTATGGTGTGGGGGTGTTTTTCAGGAGCTGGGCTTGGCCCCTTAGTTCCACACATCCACTGCAGCCCCGTTTCCACCAGCGGGTCTGGGTCGGGTCGGGCTGGATCGGTCCACTTTCTTTTGCGTCTCCACAGATAAAAACTGGGACGGGTACCCTTATATCCGACCCGACCCGGTCTACTTTTTTGGTACCCTTCGGTAGTGGTACTGATCTAACCGATCCGGACCAAAGAGGTGGAGCTAACACACAGAAATCTGTTGATTGGTTGAAAAATCCGTCAGATTCTTTCACGTTCGTAGAAACAGTCTGCACGCCGAGCTGCTTCATTCATACACCTGTGGAAGTGATGGAACAGCTGATTCCATCGTCTGTAGCCGGGACTCAAACCAGTGACCTTCTCGCTGTGAGGCTGCGGTGCGAACCACCACATCGTCCCTGTTATTCATCACATTTTCATGATAATGAAAGAAAACAGCAGCATCACTGCTGTGTTGCTAAGAGACCGGGACATGATGATGATGATGATGATGATGACACTTCCCGTCAAACGTTCCACCAATCAGAGAGCTGAAATTGATGGTTATGTTGAACAGAAAGTTCTATGTGTGTCTGAAAAGAAGAAAATAAAGGTTCTGATGCTGACTGGGATTAAAGGTTCTGATGCTGACTGGGATTAAAGGTTCTGCTGCTGACTGGGATTAAAGGTTCTGATGATGACTGAGATTAAAGGTTCTAGATGCTGACTGGGATTAAAGGTTCCGATACTGACTGGGATTAAAGGTTCTAGATGCTGACTGGGATTAAAGGTTCCGATACTGACTGGGATTAAAGGTTCTGCTGCTGACTGGGATTAAAGGTTCTGCTGCTGACTGGGATTAAAGGTTCTGATGCTGACTGGGATTAAAGGTTCTAGATGCTGACTGGGATTAAAGGTTCCGATACTGACTGGGATTAAAGGTTCTGATGCTGACTGGGATTAAAGGCTCTGATGCTGACTGGGATTAAAGGTTCTGATGCTGACTGGGATTAAAGGTTCTAGATGCTGACTGGGATTAAAGGTTCCGATACTGACTGGGATTAAAGGTTCTGCTGCTGACTGGGATTAAAGGTTCTGCTGCTGGCTGGGATTAAAGGTTCTGATGCTGACTGGGATTAAAGGTTCTGCTGCTGACTGGGATTAAAGGTTCTGATGGTGACTGGGATTAAAGGTTCTGCTGCTGACTGGGATTAAAGGTTCTGATGCTGACTGGGATTAAAGGTTCTGATGATGACTGGGATTAAAGGTTCTGATGGTGACTGGGATTAAAGGTTCTGATGCTGACTGGGATTAAAGGTTCTGCTGCTGACTGGGATTAAAGGTTCTGCTGCTGACTGGGATTAAAGGTTCTGCTGATGACTGGGATTAAAGGTTCTGATGGTGACTGGGATTAAAGGTTCTGCTGCTGACTGGGATTAAAGGTTCTGATGCTGACTGGGATTAAAGGTTCTAGATGCTGACTGGGATTAAAAGTTCTGATGTTGACTGGGATTAAAGGTTCTAGATGCTGACTGGGATTAAAGGTGCTGATGCTGACTGGGATTAAAGGTTCTAGATGCTGACTGGGATTAAAGGTTCTGATGCTGACTGGGATTAAAAGTTCTGATGGTGACTGGGATTAAAGGTTCTAGATGCTGACTGGGATTAAAGGTTCTGCTGCTGGCTGGGATTAAAGGTTCTGATGCTGACTGGGATTAAAGGTTCTGCTGCTGACTGGGATTTAAGGTTCTGATGGTGACTGGGATTAAAGGTTCTGCTGCTGACTGGGATTAAAGGTTCTGATGGTGACTGAGATTAAAGGTTCTAGATGCTGACTGGGATTAAAGGTTCTAGATGCTGACTGGGATTAAAGGTTCTGCTGCTGACTGGGATTAAAGGTTCTGATGGTGACTGGGATTAAAGGTTCTGCTGCTGACTGGGATTAAAGGTTCTGATGCTGACTGGGATTAAAGGTTCTGATGATGACTGGGATTGAAGGTTCTGATGGTGACTGGGATTAAAGGTTCTGATGCTGACTGGGATTAAAGGTCCTGCTGCTGACTGGGATTAAAGGTTCTGCTGCTGACTGGGATTAAAGGTTCTGATGGTGACTGGGATTAAAGGTTCTGCTGCTGACTGGGATTAAAGGTTCTGATGGTGACTGAGATTAAAGGTTCTAGATGCTGACTGGGATTAAAGGTTCTAGATGCTGACTGGGATTAAAGGTTCTGCTGCTGACTGGGATTAAAGGTTCTGATGGTGACTGGGATTAAAGGTTCTGCTGCTGACTGGGATTAAAGGTTCTGATGCTGACTGGGATTAAAGGTTCTGATGATGACTGGGATTGAAGGTTCTGATGGTGACTGGGATTAAAGGTTCTGCTGCTGACTGGGATTAAAGGTCCTGCTGCTGACTGGGATTAAAGGTTCTGCTGCTGACTGGGATTAAAGGTTCTGATGGTGACTGGGATTAAAGGTTCTGCTGCTGACTGGGATTAAAGGTTCTGATGCTGACTGGGATTAAAGGTTCTAGATGCTGACTGGGATTAAAAGTTCTGATGTTGACTGGGATTAAAGGTTCTAGATGCTGACTGGGATTAAAGGTGCTGATGCTGACTGGGATTAAAGGTTCTAGATGCTGACTGGGATTAAAGGTTCTGATGCTGACTGGGATTAAAAGTTCTGATGTTGACTGGGATTAAAGGTTCTGATGCTGACTGGGATTAAAGGTTCTGAAGCTGACTGGGATTAAAGGTTCTGATGCTGACTGGGATTAAAGGTTCTGATGCTGACTGGGATTAAAGGTTCTGAAGCTGACTGGGATTAAAGGTTCAGATGCTGACTGGGATTAAAGGTTCTGATGCTGACTGGGATTAAAGGTTCTGATGCTGACTGGGATTAAAGGTTCCGATACTGACTGGGATTAAAGGTTCTGCTGCTGACTGGGATTAAAGGTTCTGCTGCTGGCTGGGATTAAAGGTTCTGATGCTGACTGGGATTAAAGGTTCTGCTGCTGACTGGGATTAAAGGTTCTGATGGTGACTGGGATTAAAGGTTCTGCTGCTGACTGGGATTAAAGGTTCTGATGCTGACTGGGATTAAAGGTTCTGATGATGACTGGGATTAAAGGTTCTGATGCTGACTGGGATTAAAGGTTCTGATGCTGACTGGGATTAAAGGTTCTGCTGCTGACTGGGATTAAAGGTTCTGCTGCTGACTGGGATTAAAGGTTCTGCTGCTGACTGGGATTAAAGGTTCTGATGGTGACTGGGATTAAAGGTTCTGCTGCTGACTGGGATTAAAGGTTCTGATGCTGACTGGGATTAAAGGTTCTAGATGCTGACTGGGATTAAAAGTTCTGATGTTGACTGGGATTAAAGGTTCTAGATGCTGACTGGGATTAAAGGTGCTGATGCTGACTGGGATTAAAGGTTCTAGATGCTGACTGGGATTAAAGGTTCTGATGCTGACTGGGATTAAAAGTTCTGATGTTGACTGGGATTAAAGGTTCTAGATGCTGACTGGGATAAATTAAAGGTTCTGCTGCTGGCTGGGATTAAAGGTTCTGATGCTGACTGGGATTAAAGGTTCTGCTGCTGACTGGGATTAAAGGTTCTGATGGTGACTGGGATTAAAGGTTCTGCTGCTGACTGGGATTAAAGGTTCTGATGGTGACTGAGATTAAAGGTTCTAGATGCTGACTGGGATTAAAGGTTCTAGATGCTGACTGGGATTAAAGGTTCTGCTGCTGACTGGGATTAAAGGTTCTGATGGTGACTGGGATTAAAGGTTCTGATGATGACTGGGATTAAAGGTTCTGATGATGACTGGGATTAAAGGTTCTGATGGTGACTGGGATTAAAGGTTCTGATGCTGACTGGGATTAAAGGTTCAGATGCTGACTGGGATTAAAGGTTCTGATGCTGACTGGGATTAAAGGTTCAGATGCTGACTGGGATTAAAGGTTCTGATGCTGACTGGGATTAAAGGTTCTGATGCTGACTGGGATTAAAGGTTCTGACACTGACTGGAATTAAAGGTTCTGGACGCTGACTGGGATTAAAAGTTCTGATGCTGACTGGGATTAAAGGTTCTGGATGCTGACTGGGATTAAAAGTTCTGATGCTGACTGGAATTAAAGGTTCTGACACTGACTGGAATTAAAGGTTCTGATGCTGACTGGGATTAAAGGTTCTGATGCTGACTGGGATTAAAGGTTCTGACACTGACTGGAATTAAAGGTTCTGGATGCTGACTGGGATTAAAAGTTCTGATGCTGACTGGGATTAAAGGTTCTAGATGCTGACTGGGATTAAAGGTTCTGATGCTGACTGGGATTAAAGGTTCTGACACTGACTGGAATTAAAGGTTCTGGATGCTGACTGGGATTAAAAGTTCTGATGCTGACTGGGATTAAAGGTTCTAGATGCTGACTGGGATTAAAGGTTCTGGATGCTGACTGGGATTAAAAGTTCTGATGCTGACTGGGATTAAAAGTTCTGCTTCTACAGGCACTTGTAACAAAAAACAAGAACAGTCAGACAAAAATGGAGTGAGAATGTTTTGTAGTTTTAAGGGTTAAACTGCTGCAGCAGTTTGACGTTGACTCTAGCGTCTTTGGAGGGGGGAGGTGTGTCTCTATCTCCTGTCAGCTGATCAGCAGCCCCCTTCTCTACATCTGTGAGGAATACGGTGACTTCTGGGTGACCTGACACCCAGTGAGGGTGTTCCTGCTCCAGCACTCGGCTTGTTGTTCTAGCTGGTGAAAAACAACAGCATTCCAGGCAGGGTGATATCCAATAAGGGTCAATATTTAGAGAAATGTGATCCTGAATAACAGCTATCATAGTTATGTAATAAAGTCTAGAGGGAGAAGAAAGCTGTTGAGACAGTTTAGGTTCGGTTATTTCTGAGATTAAGGTAGAAAATAATGAAACTGCCACTTTATCGCCTCATCTGATCCATACGGGGTATTTCCTGAGAGCTGGTCATGGAAGAAAGCGTTGCTCGTTCCTCCGCTTCCCTGGAAATGTGACTTGGCTCAGTCGTTCCTGCAAACACTCCCTGGGTGGAGGAAAGAAAAGTGGAGCTGAACTCTCAGGTGGTTCTGTGTTTTTGTACGGGCCCGAACAAAAGGCTGATCTCAGCTTCCCGGCGTGTTGACTCCAGATTACGGCTCAGATTCTACACTCAACCTCTGAGTCGGGTTCACTGTGCGACTTCTACACCTCTGGTGAACAAAGTCAAGCAACGATACCGATATCGAGCCGATAATATCCTGCATCTCTGGTGGAAACGGACCCTCGGCTCCTTCTGCCACGGTCTAGATCAGGGATCACCGACTCCACACCAGTGTCCAGAAAGGTTACAATAGTTTGGGATTTCTAATAAGTTTCAGTTTTTATTTAGTTTTGACTTTTTGTTTTTCAATTCAGTTTGTTTTTAAACA
>JALJCO010008729.1:0-72719 GCA_023101725.1 Atherinomorus stipes
GTATAGGAATAGAGTTTCTACAAAGGCCAGTAAAACCAAAATTTAGTATATGGAATAACAAATATGACAATCTGAAATGAACCGAGGGGGGAGCTCACACCATAGGTATCTTGAGGTGAGTATTATTCTGTCAAAATCAAAGAGGGTTCAGAAAAGTTTTAAATAACTACATATCAACTCAATCCAACATGTAACGATAATTAATGAAAAACACCATCATTATCATCATGCTTCCACTCAATCAACAAATGTCTGAAAGCACAGGCTGAACATAGTCTGACCACTTAGACCAGGTACGGTAAAATTTCGCTTTCTGGATTCTGAGTGTGAAAGTCAATTTTTTCCATTGCATATATTTCACGAGTTATGTCGACCCATTCATCCACAGTAGGTGGTTCTGGTTTTAGCCATTTTCTTGTAATAACCTTTTCACTTGCTATCAAAAGATTCAATAGCAATTTTTTATCACATTTGTTCCATCCATCGAGAGTATGGTTCCTAAATACAAAGAGTCAAATTTCAAGGGGATGTTGATACCAAATATAGCTTCTAAGTGAGCATGAATATCTTTCCAGTAAGAAGTAATCTTAGGGCACTCCCAGAATACATGATAGTGGTTGGCCTCATATACTCCACAGAGTCTCCAGCAACTTGTGGTGGTCCCTTGATGTCGCTTTTGGGCTGGGGGTTATAAAAAAAAATCTTGTGAGGTTTTTCCAGACAAATTCTTGCCATCTAGTAGAAGATGTTGATTCCCATTGTGATTTACATAATGTTTCCCATTGTTCCCTTGAAAAAGTGAAATTGCCTTTCTTTTTTCCCACTTTTCCTTTAATGTATGAAGTATTGTCTAATTTGGCCTGGAGAAAACGATTATGTAGTCTAGAGACCCCTTTATTGCAGGTGGATGAATTGGATGTGGATATAAACACCTTTAAGGTACTCGAGATGTCCCCCCTTCAGTGATTCACTCAAATACTGAGTATGGTAGTGCCGAACTTGAAGGTATCTATAGAAATCATTTCGCTCAAGGGCATATTTTCGCTGTGGGGATTCAAAGCTCTGGAATACTCCATGATGGAGAAACGACCCATAGTTTGAAAGGCCTCTGTTTGACCATGCTTTGGATTTAGAGTCAGTTCTATTTGGCAGGAAGTCTGTATCGTATGCACACCATCTAAGAATTCTAAGAGAATCCCCAAAGTTTCCTGATTTTATAGTTTCCTGCCAAATCTTAAGGGCTGAATTCATCAAAAGATTGTTTTTCCCCCCGCATTTTCTTTATTAGGTTGAGGTCTCCAATCACAGCTGGTAATGGAACCCCATCACTCAGCGAGCTCTCTATGTCCTTCCATCTTGAGGAGTAGGTCTGCTGAACACCAACCTAACAGTGGCCTCAACTGGGCAGCACTGAAGTAGTTACGCAGGTATGGAAGGGCTTGTCCTCCCAATTCCTTCTTTAATTGCAGAGTTTTAAATCTAATCCGGGGGTTTTTTGCCTTGCCACAGAAATCTAGATATTAGTGTATCCCATTCTAAAAATTGCTTTGTGGGTATTTCCACAGGGAGCGCCTGAAAGTAGTAGAGCAATCTCGGCAGAATGTTCATTTTTATAGATTGCGATCTAGAACTTAGATCAAGGTAGGGAATGAGATTCCATCGTGATAAATCCAATTTTATTTTCAAGTTCAAGGGTCCATAGTTTAGATCAGCTAATTTGGAAAAATCTTGGGTCAGGGTAACTCCGAGATATCTAATTGTGTCTGAACCCCACTTCAACATATACTTTTCCTTAATATGGCTGGGTGGATCATAATTCAAAGTCATAACTTGTGTTTTCTGAATATTTAATTTGTAACCGGAAAAATGTCCCATATTCATCTAACATTTCCATCAGAAGTGGTATAGTCTGCGTGGGCTGTGCTAAATATATCAGTATGTCGTCTGCAAAGAGAGCCAGTTTGTGTTCGTCGCTAGCCAGTTTTATTCCCCTTAATATTGCTAGCTTGTCTGATCCACTGTCCAAGTGGCTCAATAAACAGAGCGAAGAGGAGGGGTGACACTGGACAGCCCTGCCTAGTCCCACGTTGTAAAAGAAAGGGGTCTGATAGACTGCCATTAATTTTAATCCTTGCAGAAGGCCTGTCGTAGAGGGCCTGGAATATTGCTACGAAAGAGTCATGAAAGCCAAATTTTAAAAGGACCTTGTATAAGAAGGTCCACCTGACTGAGTCAAAGGCTTTTTCCGCATCTAGACTTATAAGGGCTGCTTCTATATTGTTTTGGGTAATATCATTGATAATGTATAGAGACCTCCTTATATTATCATATTATCATTATCATTATCTGTCTTTCTTTTATGAAACCTGCTTGGTCTGGGCTGATACGATTGGGGAGAATTTTCTCTATTCTTTGTGCCAGGATTGAAGTGAACAGTTTATAATCTACATTCAAAACACTGATGGGACGGTAATTGCCACACTCTAATTTGCACTTTCCTTCTTTGGGAATAACTGTGATGACCGCCTCCCTCCAGGAGGGGGATTTCCTTTGTCTTAAGCACCCAGTTACAAGCTCTCAATAGGATTGGGGCCAACTGCTCCTGGAGTAGCTTGTACCATTCTCCAGTAAAACCATGAGGGCCAGGGGATTTGTTTGCCTTAAGTTTAGGCATAGCCATATTCATTTCCTTGACTGTGATTTCTGCAATTAGATCTTTATTTTGCTCCTCTGTGACCAAGGACAGGTTCAGGGAGGTAAGGAAAGAGTTTGACAGTCATTGTCATTGTGTGGCTGAGAATAAAATTTTTTAAAGAATTTTTCAAAATTATTTTGAATTTTCTCCAGACTATTCTCAATCCTTCCTGATTTAGGATTTCTTATTTTATGGATGGTGTTGTCTGCGTGCTGCTTCCCAAATCTATATGATAAAAATTTCATTGACTTCCCACCCCCATCATAATAACGTTGCTTGAGGAATATAAGATTTTTCTGAATCTCTTGATTAGTTATGTCTTGTATCTCACTTTTCAAACATTTTATTTCTTGCTCAAGTCCCTCTTCTCCAGTGTTCATATGAGCCTCCTGGAGCCGCTTCAGTTTAGTTTCCAGGTCTTGTAACCTTTGTTTTCGAGATTTCTTTAAGTGGGAGGAGGTACTAATAATTTTCCCTCTAATTACGGCTTTAAAGGCGTCCCAAACTATGCAAGGTGAGACCTCTTCATTGTCATTGAATTCTAAGTAGCTTTTAATTTCAGACATCAGCTCATCTCTAATCTCTGGGTTATTCAAAATGTCTGCATTTAGCCTCCACAATGTTGCCTTTAAATTACTATTGAGGCGCATAGCTGAGCACACCAGGCTGTGATCTGAGAGGGCAATAGGCCCTATTTTGCCCTTATTTATTCGATGCATATCTTTGCTAGAGACAAAAAAAGTAATTAATTCTTGAGTATACTGCATGTGGGGAGGAGTAATGTGTGTAATCTCTAACAGAAGGATGCATTTCTCTCCACACATCCACAATGCCCAGTTCCTTAATTAACTTATTCATCTTTTTGCTTAAGGATGTCGATTCCGTACGTCTACCCCAAGTGTCTAGTTTTGGATTTAGACGCATGTTGAAATCCCCCCCACAAATTAGAATCCCCTGGGACTTTGTTGCAATCAAATCAAAAATATGCTTATAAAATGACCAGCCACAGCCAGGGGGGGCATAGAAGTTCAGGAGGCTCACCAGTATGCCCTCAATTTTCCCTATTATCATTACGAACCTGTCCTCCTTGTCTTTTAACTCTGATATATGCTCGTAGTTCACAGTTTTTGACATGAGGATGGCCACCCCTCTTTTATGCCCCGATTTATAGGAGGAGAAATAAACATATTTATAGCCCATTCTGTTCAATTTGGCATGCTCTTTATCACTTAGGTGGGATTCTTGCAAACAGGCTATGTGCAGGCTCTCTCTTCTGAAACTTGAAAAGAGTTTCCTTCTCTTAATTGGATTAAGTATCCCATTAACATTAAAAGAACCAACTCTTATATCCTGCATTTATTTTTAACAGAATTGATCTCCCATGTGTGAGCAAAACAAACCCCCTCATCGTAAACAGTTGTAACCAAAAAGTTAAACATTTAACCAAAACATATAACAAAAATATCTGAGCTTCGAAGTTTGAGGTGTTTTCCACAACCTCTTGGAGTCCTATGAGAGATGTCTCCAAGGGATGTCCTCCCTGTATACCGAGACAGAGAGGGCCCTTCAGGTTAGGAGCGTAGGAGAGTTCCATTGATCCAGTTTCCAATAATCACATTTACACACTGTAAGTCTACTAGATAAAACAATCTATTTAGCTTTTAATTGCATGGTAGAGAGAGTTTACCAGGAATCAGCAGTTAAGAAGATGCAACACACTTTTTTCCACGCTTACTGTTACCGGCAGTCATTCGGTCTGTCCACGTTGCGTGTCGGCGGGCGGAGAGTCTCCTATACACCTGCAGTTTCTCTTTGTAGCCATGTGCTCCGCTGCCAGCTATGTTGCTGCAACTGCTCCATCAGCGTTTCTGGTTTCTTAACGATCTCAACGGGGAAGCCTCTTTTATTCATATCCCATGTCGCCTCTTCCAATGTTTCGTAAATCTTCGCTCCCTCCTGGTATTTTACCTTGAGCCTTGCTGGATACATAGTCTGAAACGGGATGCTCCTCTCCTTCAGGATCCTTCGTATGTCGCTAAAGTCTCTCCGTTTTTGTAGAATGCGGGGCGCATAGTCGTTGTCCAGGTTGATCCGTCTCCCCTGCCACGTAAAGCCTTGGTTTTTTGCCTTGAAGCTGAAGATCTTGGCTGTGCGCCTGCTGGCGGCTGTGGTCCCAGCGCCCGGTGGGCTCTTTCGATTTGCTGTATGGCTGACTCCGGCACCATGAGATTTTCCTGAGAAGTTTTTCCACAAAGGCGTGCACTGAGGAGGAGTTCCCTTCTGCGCCCTCCGGTATCCCATATATGCGGATATTATCTCGTCTGGATCGGCTTTCTTGGTCGGTTATTCTGGACTCCAGCTGAACTTGTAGCTTTAGCATTTCTAGCAAAGTCTCCTCTGCATTCTGCAACCTCTCTTCCGCCTTCTCGGTCCGGCTTTCAACCTCGTTCAGTCTGGTGTTTACTTTCGCTATTTCTTATTTAATACCGTGGAGTTGAGACTTATTATCCTGACGAAAATCTCTCAACTCACTCAGGATGAGGCTCAAATCAGCCGCCCGGTCTTTCTGCTTCAGATGCTGATGGTCTCCAGGATCATTAGCTAAAGAGCAACTCTGATCATTTTCTATTTCGCAGTGTTTTCCGGACTGTTGCGGGTTTCTCTTGTGTTTTATCGTAGTAGACATAGTTGCCCCAAATACTGACCAGGTTATAATTCTAAAGGAATAAAAACTACGGTTCGTTGGGGCGTCAAATAACTTTGGAAAGCGGAGTCGTTTCTCTACGCTGCCATCTTGTCGGTGGTCACTGGAAGTTCCACTTTGCTTAAAGGAGCTGTATCATGCTTTTCAAATGTTCCAAAAGTCAAATATAGGCATTTATAAGCTAGATATGTTCCCATCGTTACTATAGAAACTAATTTGGTGTTAAATATTAGTTTTTCGATGCATCTAATTTCCAACACGGAAGTAAGATGGCTGACTGTGCTGAACCGCGGAGCTCTCGACCAATTGCAGCATGTTTTACGCCCATTTCATGACGTCGCCCCGGAAGAGACACTTATTCTGAAGGGTCACTGAATTGTCTGTAGCACCGGCAGCTCTCATGTGGATGTTAGTAGTAAACATTGATGGACAATTACTCCGATCGACGGGATAAAACAGACCAGCCTGTTATGGAGCTGTATGCGCTCGACTCAGAGTCTGATATGGAGTTTGAAGTACACGCAGTACCACAGAAGTACCACAGAGACCCCCGACAAGCAAGTAATTTAGCGAACAAATCATAGGCTAACAGTTAGCGCTGAGCTAAGCAGCACTCACATGGATCTTGTAAACATTGATGGATAATCGGACTCCGAACGACGGGATCAAACAGAGCAGCCTGTTATGGAGCTGCATGCGCTCGACCCAGAGTCTGATATGGAGTTTGAAGTACACGCTGTACCACAGAAGTACCACAGAGACCCCTGACAAGTAAGTAAATTAGCGAACAAATCATAGCCTAACAGTTAGCGCTGAGCTGAGAGATGTGTTGACTCACCAGTGTTGTTGTCTGTCCATGCGCGTTTTTATAGTAGGAACTGCGTCAGGTTTCAGAAGTAATCCCAGAGAAAAAAACACTTTACTGCCCGAGATTCATGAAGTTGTCAGGAGTGAAGTTCACACACGAAGTTGAGTTTTTTTCCTGCTCCTGAAGTTAAAATCCAACCACTTCTGGCAAGTCGATTCATCCAGTACAACAAATACACGCCCATGCTTAACATAACTACGCTGAACGTAACTGCATTTTCCCCAACTTGCTGTCCTCTAGAGCTTAAAAAAAAAAAAAAAAAAAAAAAAAAAAAGGGAGAAAATTCTCCTGAACTCTGGATCAAACGTCTGTTAGCTGATGGCTGCTTGTCTCTGAGGAAATCTTCCTGCAGGTGTTAGTTTCTTCCTCAGAGAGTGTGTATCGGATTCCCTGAGTTTCTGTTCAACAGAGGGCGGCTTGCTTCGATACTGAGCGTGCGCATTAGGACTTTCGTGATTGGTGCCACGTTCATACGTAACGCGGTGGGTAGTCAGCCGTTTGCAGGGAGGTAGCGCTTGGTTTAAATATTCATGTAGATTACTCAAATATGCATGAATGAAGAAAAATAACGATTTAAATCATTTCTTGATAAGGAAATAACACACTGACATGCTGAAAAGCTCTTAAAAGTCCATTTTTCATGATAGGGCTCCTTTAAATTCTACTTGCGTAAAAATACCTGTCTGGAATCTACCCAACATGCAGCTCTGCTACCGGTCTGCTCAGCTTCAAACTGTCAGATGGGTTTTCAAGCGGTCTGTTGTTGGCTGGGCCTTGAATCTTTATCATGCCGTCCTAGAAGGTTAAGCTCTCTTCTTTTCATGAATAACTTGAACCAATGGAGTCACTGAAGGAAAACATGGTGGTCGACAACACTTTTCCAGCTTGGAAAGATGTGAAGGAATACCTGGACATCCCTCCCTTTATTTCAGTCTGATCCCCTCTGACTTTAAACCCGGACTTGCCAGCTCCTATTACAAGTATTGGACTGGTCCTCTTCTGGTCTGATTGAGTTTTCTGACCTGTATATTTCTGGTTCTATTTAATCATTGAATCAAATCAGGAATAATAGCAGCATTCCCCCAAAAAGATTTTTATAAATATCTTCAAATTCAGCATTTTATAGAGTCATTGTTAAGGTCCAATGTATTCTGTTTGGAACTGACAGACTTAGAAAAGACCCTGGTTTCAACTAAATGTGCCAACGGCTTTGCTTTCACAGTTGTATGCCTCCTTACTCGGTTCTGAACCATCAACTCTGACTGTCAGGTGGCTGTGGGAGCGTGATCTGCAGGTGAAATTCACTTCTATGGACTGGCTCGGGGTTTGGAATGGGACCTTTCCCCAGTGCACTTCTTTTTCTGTTTACGAACAAAACTTCAAACTTTTCTACAGATCTTACTATACCCCAGGGGGGTCTCCAGCCTTAAAGGACAACCTGGGCTTAGCCCAGAGTTGCACCAGGTGTAAATGTGAAAAAAGTAGACAAGCTTTTCTCGAGTCTTTTGCAACAAAAGTGTGTTTTAGAAGGCAATAATAGACATAATGGAGTGGATAAATTGTCATTTTACTTAAAAAAAAAAAAAAAAAAAAACACAAAATCAATAATGAAATGTTGATCATTATGTTGCTGCAACACTTGTTGCACTGACGCAGAACAGTTCATACATTCACCTTTCGTTTTCTCTCTGACTCATCTCTGACCCTCCTCATCGTCACATTCTCTTCTCACCTCCTCTTCTTATCTCATTATTTGCTCTTCTTTTTCTTCCTAATTTGTTCTCTTCTTATCACTTGTTCTCCTTTTCTCCTACTCATTTGTTTTCTTCTCATTTGTTCTCATTTTCTCCTCATTTATTCATTTATAGGTTTCACAAATCAGAAACTGCTTTAATTAACCTGCAGTCCCTAAAGAACATCAGAGTCCAGGTGTGAAAAGTCTACGTTACACAGGACCTCGTTAAATGTTGTCAGTAGAAAATTATTGGAGTGGAATTGCCCTTTAAGCCAAAACTGAAACAGAAGCTGGGAAAGGAGTTGCTGCTGACTTCAGGCTCGTTTTTTATGTTGGGGGGTTTCATGTTGACTTTTTCATGTTGTTTTTAAGGAGAAAAATGGTCAACACTGTGATATCTACCTTTTACTTTCCTGCTGAAAAGCTGAGGAGGTGTAACTGCTGCTTTCTCTCATATTTTCTGTACATCTCCGCTCTCATCATCTGCTGATACTTTAATGTGACTGCTGCTCTCCTGCACATGCTCACACGAAGCTGACAAACTTACTTTAGCTTCGTCTGACATCAGAAGGGGGGGGGGGGGGGTAATCGGACCTCGAACTTCACACACACACGCTCACTCACACACCACACCAACGGGAGCTAGGCTGGACCTTTGCGTATTCATGGTGCGTTCAAGTGCTGGTAGAAAGCTGGGTCATTTGGATTTTCATCAGATTTTTTTCAGGAAGAGGTGGTTACACAGTAAATTCATACCCGGGGCTGGACTCAAACATCCGGGGCTGAAGCCGCGGGAACATCGGCTGGCGACGCCACTGCTGTTCCAACCATGAATATCATATAGGACTAGATTGTGCGAGGGGGGGTTGTTCAGCGTAGCTGCATGGCGGCCATCTTACTTCAGACAACTCTCCCCTTGAACAGCATTGATGTCAACGGTGCAGGTACTGTTTAAATAACCATATCTGGCTCAATTTTCAACCGATTTTCAAACGGTTTGATTTGTTATAGACATCAGAGATGTAGCCATGTTCCTGTATACTTAGATGTAGCATATGATATCTCATATAATATCATCTCCTCATCCTCATGGTGAGCAAGACTCTGGAGCACTTTTTTAATATCTCAGATGCAGCCGAAGATCTGGGGGGGGGTCGTTTTCCCCCAACTTTCATATAATGGAGTTCACCGGGGTCCGAGCCAAAAAGGTCCATAAAAGTCCACAAAAACTTGTCAATATTCCTCCATACTGCTCGTCCAATGTAATCCAAGTGTCCTGAGTGGGTAGCGTCCAGAATTTACTGGAAACGACGTCATTTAGTAGATATTTAGAGACTAAACTGTACTACATCAGTACTACACCAGTACTACATCAGTACTACAACGCACTTCCCTGATGCGTCCATGCGAGTTCACGACACTACGGAGGCCATGGCAGACCAAACCTGACGAGATCGCACTCTTTCGTTCTTTCTTTGTTTTAAATCAACATCACCCCTCTTGTGTTTGTCTGCAGCTCTGTCGCTCTTAGCACAATGTAAACAGCAAATTTCACTACCCACTCAGGACACGTGGATTACTTTGGACGAGCAGTATGGAGTTTTTGTGGACTTTTATGGACCTTTTTGGTTCGGTCGCTGGTGAACTCCATTATATGAAAGTTGGTGGATAATGACCCCCCCCCCGATCTCCGGCTGCATTTGAGATAACACATTTATAATTGAGACAAACATATTCCTTAACAACTTAAAATTTTCAAACCTAAAACCGTGTGTTTGTGTCACAGTGGGCAGATGTGACTGTCGGACACTCCCACTGCTCGTTCATAGAGCCGTTCGATGGCTGTGAGTGAAGTGACACCAGCCAGCAACCAGGTTGTAAAACAGTATTCGGGATGTGACGAGATCCTGCGGTGGACGTCGGCTTTGGTGGCCTGGACTGGAATAAAAGTGTTTAACATTTTTAGGTTGAAGTTATCTGTTTGAGTTACACTTTTGATATGTGTTTTAAAAGTGACAACATGTTGCCTGGAATACGATGCTGCTTTACCTTAGAGCAGATGTAGACGTCCTTGTTCATTTCATCCACGTTCAGTTGATGTTGTGGTCTGCAGCAGAACTTTATTCAAAGCACACACTAGGCTCGTTTGAGATGTGGCTTGGAAAAGGGCAAATAATCCAGACTAATCCAGGACCAGACTGATCCAGATCCAGACTGATCTGATCCAGACCCAGACTTATCCAGATCCAGATCCAGATCCAGATCCAGATCCAGACTGATCCTGATCCAGACCCAGACTTATCCAGATCCAGACTGATCTGATCCAGACTGAACCTGATCCAAATCCAGACTGATCCTGATCCTGATTCAGACTGATCCTGATCCTGATCCAGACTGATCTGATCCAGACTGATCTGATCCAGACTGAACCTGATCCAAATCCAGACTGATCCTGATCCTGATTCAGACTGATCCTGATCCAGATCCAGACTAATCTGATCCAGACTGATCTGATCCAGACTGATCTGATCCAGACTGAACCTGATCCAAATCCAGACTGATCATGATCCAGATCCAGACTGATCCTGATCCAGACCGATCCTGATCCAGATCCAGTCTGATCCTGATCCAGACCCAGACTTATCCAGATCCAAATCCAGACTGATCCTGATCCAGATCCAGACTGATCTGATCCAGACTGATCCTGATCCAGATCCAGACTGATCTGATCCAGACTGAACCTGATCCAAATCCAGACTGATCCTGATCCTGATTCAGACTGATCCTGATCCTGATCCAGACTGATCTGATCCAGACTGATCTGATCCAGACTGAACCTGATCCAAATCCAGACTGATCCTGATCCTGATTCAGACTGATCCCAATCCAGATCCAGACTAATCTGATCCAGACTGATCTGATCCAGACTGAACCTGATCCAAATCCAGACTGATCATGATCCAGATCCAGACTGATCCTGATCCAGACTGATCCTGATTCAGACTGATCTGATCCAGACTTATCCAGATCCAGATCCAGTCTGATCCTGATCCAGACCCAGACTTATCCAGATCCAAATCCAGACTGATCCTGATCCAGATCCAGACTGATCTGATCCAGACCGATCCTGATCCAGATCCAGTCTGATCCTGATCCAGACCCAGACTTATCCAGATCCAAATCCAGACTGATCCTGATCCAGATCCAGACAGATCTGATCCAGACTGATCTTGATCCAGATCCAGACTGATCTGATCCAGACTGATCCAGATCCAGATCCAAATGTGGTGGCCGGCGTTCCTGATGAGGACGTTTATGAAAAGTTTGCATCCATATTTGTCCGTCCTGGACCGGACGTTGTTCCTCTCCGAGGTCTGCCAAGCATCTGCATGGTCTCCTCCCTCCACACGCACGTGACCCTTCTGGGCTTCCGTCACGCCCAGATCAGCTCTCTGATAGGTCGAAATGTACTACGGTAAAAGGAAAATTACCTTCTTCAAAAAGTACTCAAAAAAGTACAACTTGCTTAGAAAAGCGGCTCAATTACAGTAGCTGTGTATTTGTACTAGTGAATGTACAACTAAATTTACTAGTATAGACTAGTCAGTGTAATAGCCTTGTAAATATACTAGTATATTTACTAGTATGTGTACTTGTAAATGTACTAGCAAATGTACAAGTATGTGTACTTGTAACTGTAATAGTAAATGTACAATTATATGTACCAGTAAAGGTAGTAGTAAATGTACTAGAACATATACAAGTATACAGTGGGTTGCAAAAGTATTCATACCCATGACCAAAACTAAATTGCTCAGAACAGAACAAAGCAAAAGTGAGTTTCACCTTTTTATATGAAAAGAAATGGCACAAACACAACAATCCATCACTGTTTTTGTTCGTAAGCACTCTTTACTATGAATAGGTTGTATAAGTCTGTATTTCATTGTTGCAAAAGTATTGTTGCACCAAAGATGTTATTTTGAGTCGAAAATGATTGCACACTATAAACTATTGCCTCACAGTGTCACAGGGCGGTATTCAGTCCCAGGTGATTTGTATATCCTTGATTGCTCCCCATAATTAGTGCCCAATAGTCACCTGTCCACAGTCATCCCATGCTTGTCAGCAGACAACAGTCATGAAGTCCAAGGAGCTCTCAGAAGACCTCAGAAAGAAAGTTGTAGAGAAGCATAGAGATGGGCAAAGCTATGTAGCCATCGCAAGTTCACTCAATGTGCCAAAAAGTACTGTTGCATCACTGGTCCAGAAGTGGAAGCGCCACAGTACCACTGTGAACCTCCAAAGAACAGGGCGCCCCTCCAAGGTCACGGCAAAAGGCAAAAGGCAATTACTCAGGGAAGCCAGAGCAAACCCCTCCGTCACTCTTGAAGACCTGAAGAAGTCTCTCCAGGGTGCTGGGACTAACGTACACAAGTCCACAATATCCCGCACTTTACACAAGGAAGGTCTCTATGGGCGTGTTGCAAAGAAGAAGCCATATCTGAAGAAACAACATCTTAAGGCTCGTTTGCAGTATGCCACCACACACGTAGGAACGTGTGATCTGGTCAGATGAAACCAAAATAGAACTTTTTGGCCTGAACGCCAAGAAGTATGTTTGGCGCAAAGCTAACACAGCTGATGATCCAGCTCATACCATCCCTGCCGTGAAACATGGAGGTGGGAATATAATGCTATGGGGCTGTTTCTCTTCCTCCGGTCCTGGTGAGCTTGTCCGTGTGCAAGGGATTATGAATAGTGCAAAATACATCAACATCCTGGAGGAAAACGTCTTCAAATCTGCAAAAAGCCTGAAGCTTGGGAGGAAGTTCACCTTTCAACAGGATAATGATCCAAAACATACGGCTCGAGTGACACAAGAATGGTTCAGGAAGAAGAAAGTGAAGGTTCTAGACTGGCCCAGTCAAAACCCAGATCTCAACCTAATAGAAAACCTGTGGAGGGATCTGAAGATTGCTGTCCACCGAAGGTCACCAAGTAACCTGACTCAGCTGGAGCAGTATTGCAAAGAGGAGTGGGCGAAACTGTCCAAGGACCACTGCACAAAACTCATTGCTGACTATCCAAAGCGATTGGTAGCTGTTATTGCTGCCAAAGGAGCTGCAACCAAGTACTGATTGTGACTTAATGACTTAGTGTGAATACGTTTGCAACAATGACATACAAACTTATGCAACCTATTCATAGTAAAGAGCGCTTACGAACAAGAACAGTGATGGATTGTTGAGTTTGTGCCATTTCCTTTCATATAAAAAGGTGAAACCCACTTTTGCTTTGTTCTTTTCTGAGCAATTTAGTTTTGGTCATGGGTATGAATACTTTTGCAAGCCACTGTATGTACTAGTATATGTACAAGAATATGTACTAGTTAATGTCCTAGTGTAAATTCGTAAATGTACTAGTATAGACTAGTTAATGTACTAGCTAAGTAAATGTACTAGTATCTTTACTAGTATGTATTCTCGTAAATGTTCTCGCAAAGTACTAGTATATGTACCAGTTAATATAGTAGAAAATTTACTAGTTAATATACAAGTATATGTACTAGTATATGTACAATATGTATTAGTAAATGTACTTGAATATACTAGTATATACACTAGTAAATGTACTACTATATACTAGTAAACTAGCAAGTGTATGTACCAGAAAATGAAGTGGTAAATGTACTTGTAAATATACAAGTATATATACTAGTAAATGTACAAGTACTGTATATGGACTAGAAAATGCACTTGTATATACACTAATAAATGTACTAATATAAACTTGCATATGTACTAGTCAATGAACTAGTAAATGTACAAGTATTTGTACGAGTGCATAAACTAGTATATATTAGTTTATGTACTAGTACATGAACTAGTACATATACTAGTATATTTACTGGTAAATGAACAAGTAAATTTACAAGTATTTGTACTTGTAAATGTACTAGTAAATGAACTAATAAATGTACTAGTACAAGTATATGTACTAGTATGTACTAGTAAATGTACAAGTATATATACTTAATTATTTCCCAGCTGTGTTTACTAGAAGTTCCCGCAGATGTTTACAAGTATATACTAGTATTAGTACTAGTATATGTACTTATTTACTTCCCAGCTGTGTTCATTAGAAGTTCCCACAGGTGTTTACTAATATACTAGTATAAGTACTAGTATATGTACTTATTTCCCTTCCAGCTGTGTTTAGCGGAAGTTCCCGCAGGTGTTTACTAGTATATACTAGTATAATACTAGTATATGTACTTATTTCCTTCCAGCTGTGTTTAGCGGAAGTTCCCGCAGGTGTTTAATAGCATATACTAGTATAAGTACTAGTATATGTACTTATTTCCCTTCCAGCTGTGTTTAGCGGAAGTTCCCGCAGGTGTTTACTAGTATATACTAGTATAAGTACTAGTATATGTACTTATTTACCTCCCAGCTGTGTTAACCAGAAGTTCCCGCAGCTGTTTACTAGTATATACTAGTATAAGTACTAGTTCATGTACTTATTTACCTCCCAGCTGTGTTTACCAGAGGTTCCCGCAGGTGTTTACCAGTGTGTACTAGTATAAGTTACTAGTTCATGTACTTAATTACCTCCCAGCTGTGTTTACCAGAAGTTCCTGCAGGTGTTTACTAGTATACTAGTATTAGTACTAGTACATGTACTTATTTACCTCCCAGCTGTGTTTACCAGAAGTTCCGCGCAGGTGTTTACTAGTATACTAGTATTAGTACTAGTACATGTACTTATTTACCTCCCAGCTGTGTTTACCAGAGGTTCCCGCAGGTGTTTACCAGTATGTACTAGTATAAGTACTAGTACATGTACTTATTTACCTCCCAGCTGTGTTTACCAGAGGTTCCCGCAGGTGTTTACCAGTATGTACTAGTATAAGTACTAGTTCATGTACTTATTTACCTCCCAGCTGTGTTTACCAGAAGTTCCCGCAGGTGTTTACTAGTATACTAGTATTAGTACTAGTACATGTACTTATTTTCCTCCCAGCTATGTTTACCAGAAGTTCCCGCAGGTGTTTACTAGTATACTAGTATTAGTACTAGTACATGTACTTATTTTCCTCCCAGCTATGTTTACCAGAAGTTCCCGCAGGTGTTTACTAGTATACTAGTATTAGTACTAGTACATGTACTTATTTTCCTCCCAGCTGTGTTAACCAGAGATTCCCGCAGGGGTTTACTAGTATATACTGGTATTAGTACTAGTACATGTACTTATTTTCCTCCCAGCTGTGTTTACCAGAGGTTCCCGCAGGGGTTTACTAGTATATACTGGTATTAGTACTAGTACATGTACTTATTTACCTCCCAGCTGTGTTTACCAGAGGTTCCCGGGTTTACTAGTATATACTAGTATAAGTACTAGTACATGTACTCTTCTCTGGAGCCAAACTTCGGTTCCCGTGTCGCGCGGCTTCCCGCGTCCACCAGCGCGCTCTGCGTGACTTATGAAGGTGAACATCCCTGCAGGTGATGATGCGACATCTTCCTCCGCCTCGCGGACCAGCCACGTCAAGCGCGAAAAAGAAGCCCGGAACCGGAAGTTCTCCAGGGTTCATATCAAAATAAAAGCACAAAATGCAAACAGCGTGATGACATGCGCACTGGCCTACAGGAATGTTGATTAATAAGCCAGATATATTGATAATGTGACGTCAGAGCTGAGTAAATTCAGCTGTTCAGAGCAGAGCTGAACCAGAATAAGGAGTGAAACGGGTCATCGTCGCTCATTAACAGGTGAAAACTGTTACCTGGGCCTGATAAACTAGTTAGATGTGACGTCAGAATGTAGTTGATGAGTCTTTGTGCTAAAACTAGCTTAGAAAATTGTAGTTTAGGTTTTTACTTTCGGTGATTTTTTTTCTGCCACTGCTTCACTGATTTTTTAAATTTATTTATTTTTTTATTTATTCATTCAAGGCTTCACCATTAAATCTTGATTATTTATATAATAAACTCAGTTATTTTATTCGCATGCATATGAATACTCATATCTCTGTGGAAATCATCATGATGGAGGAGATGTCAGGTTTTTTCTGTTTCTATATCATTTATGTCTGTGGATGTAAGGCTAATAGTCGGGGGGGGGCAGAATACGGCTTTTTATCGTCTTATTTGCTTGTTTTTGTTTCAGAAGGAAGGTGTGCAGACGGTAACTCTGTGTGTATGTGTGTGTGTGTGTGTGTGTGTGTGTGTGTGTGGGGGGGGGGGGGGGGGGGGGGCTGATACAGTGATGTCATGCCTTTGCTTTTACCTAATGCAGTGCTTCTCAACCTTGGTCCTCAGGGACCCCCGCCCTGCTGGTTTTCCAGATGTTCCTACCTTAACACACCTGACTCAGGTGAGGCTCGTTAGCAGCTTGTAAAGAAGTTGATGATCAGCTGAGTTGATCTGGATCAGGTGGAGCTGGAAACCTGGAACACATGCAGGGCGGGGTCCCTGAGGACCAGGACTGAGAAACCCTGGCCTAAACAGTACTTGCTGTTTCTATTTGTGCGTTGGTACACGTTCACGGCATTGCAGAAGTCGCGGCGTTCAGCGCCCACTGTGCCGATAATGCAAGTGTAGAAGAAGAAATTCACTGTTTACATTGTGCTAAAAGTGACAGAGCTGCAGACAAACACAAGAGGGATGACGTTGATTTAAAACAAAGAAAGAAAGAAAGAAAAAGAGAACGCGCGATCTCGTCTGCCGCAGCTTCCGTAGTGTCGTGAACTTGCAGGGGTGCGTTTTGCAGCAGCTAGTTTTACTGTTAAAAATCTACTAAATGATGGTTTCCAGTAAATTCTGGACGCTACCCACTCAGGACACTTGGATTACATTGGACGAGCAGTATGGAGGAATACTGACAAGTTTTTGTGGACTTTTATGGACCTTTTTGGTTCAAGCACCACTGAACTCTATTATATGTAAGTTGGGGGACCCCCCCCTCCCCCCCTCCCCTCCCCGGATCTCCGGATGCATTTGAGATATTAAAAAGTGCTCCAGAGTCTTGCTCACCATGAGGATGAGGAGAAGATGAAGGACCATCATTGTGTGTATGAGTAAATGAGTAAATTTTCAAAAAACAAACTGACAATACTTTGATGAATTTATAGCAATTTTAAAAAATGGCCTCAGTTGCCAGAGCGAGTGATTTCTGTCCTCCAGAAGTTGGTGTTTAGTTTATAGTTTATTTACTTACAAAACCCCTAAAAAACATTATAACCAGTGTTGTGAAGTAATGAAGTAAATCCTTTACTTAATATTTACATTTCTTCTGTTACTGATATACACATTTACTATTTATTGACCATTTTACTTTTTTATTCATATTTCTTGTCTACAATTTTTGGGAATCTTCTGACGAGGAGCCATCAAACAACGAAGCAGTGTGTGAGGAGTTGGACTCTACCTTCAACTGGACAGAAATAGCTTCACAAAATACCGAGCTTTATAAAAACGCCTGCTTATTACTGGACTGTAACAAGCAGTGATTAAATAAAATTATCCAGACAAACAAAACTGCTTGTGTTGATGTGTTATAGTCAAAATAATTTTTTTGTCATCTCAAAACCTTTGGACCTGTCCATCTCCAATGTTTATAGAGGAAAATACAAATCCGTTCTTCAATTTTTTTTTGTTCTTTCACACAATTTACAAATCTATATCATATAAAAATGACTATTTCACAAGAGATGTTGAAATATATACTAGCCTGAAAAAAGAAGCAAAAGATTTCACACTTGAGGCAATTTTTGAGAGATTTATAGATAAATAAAGAGAAAAAGGAGCAGGCGCATTGTTACTATTATAAGTGTAAAGGGGTTAACCACGGGGCCGCGGCCCAAGCTCGGGTCTTCAGCGCCACCTAGAGGGCCACGAAAAAAAATATTCTTTTCCACATGTGGGCCGCGAGGACCGTATATTTACACTGTTATTTATGACTGGATGAGTTAAATGTAGCCTCCCCCCACCTGGTGGCGCTAATTTATCAGAGTTCAACAAACAAGCAGAAGAAGACACTCAGCTAGCCGCTAGCCTGTAGCTAACATTGTAAAGAAGAATTAAAACTAAATAATGAAGATACAAATGATCCCAAACCGCCCCTAAAGAGGCAAAAACCCACTCCAGTTTATTAAATACGGATTAGTGAGCTGGAAGATGGATGGAACACCAGCTAATGCTAATGCTAACGCTAATGCTAACAGAAGCCCTGATGCATCTGCAGCTTCATCTAGAAACAAACATCTAAGCTGTTGATGCAGAAAATGTCTGTTATGTTTGAAAGTTCTTTAAAAAAAATTCTAAGAAAAGTTTAAATAAATAAATTGAAATTTTGTGCTTTAATTTCCTGTCTAAACAAATAAAATCCAGGTTTTTACAGATTATTTAAACTGAGCCTTTTTATTTCCAATGTGATCTATTACTGCAGCATTTTATCTCTTTTTTAAATCAGTTTCCATCAGTTTTTTCTGTTGTTCCTCTTTTTGTAGTAAAATGTTGTAGATTTTGTGTTTATAGCCTAATTCTGATTTGTTCTTGTAGGAGTCTGATTTTATTCCATGAATTATACGTGTGATATAAATGTGTTTGTGACCATCTCAGAATATATTTTATATGATGTTATTCATGTTTATCAGCCACATTTTACAGGTTCAGTCTGTTAAAGCAGCTGGATTTGCTTTAGTTATTAAAGAAATAAACCAGAAATGATCATTACACTGATACAGAGTTAAATATGAACCTGGACCAGTTTGGACTGGAAACTGGACCCATCATGAAAAAGGTGGACAAGTCTCGCTTTAACACTGATTATAACCGACATTTGTCCCAACGTCACTCTGAGCCTTCAGGCCACGGAGACTTTTATTTTTGAAAAAGCCCAACCGGAAGTGCGGCGTTGGCTACCTTGACGACGCGGGAGGTGACACCAGCTGCGGGTGAGCCACACCGGCGGACGCAGCGATGGACTGAAGCATGGCTCCGCAGTTATGGCCAGATCCACCACCACGAGCAGCGGCACCAGCGGCGCTCGCGCCTCCGCCTCCACGGACCGCGGGGAGCCGCGAGACCTGGCCGAGCCCCGGGAGCTGTCTTTGGAGGAGGTGCTGAAGTCCTACGAGCAGCCCATCAACGAGGAGCAGGCGTGGGCGGTGTGCTACCAGTGCTGCAGCGGACTCCGGCTGCCCCGCCCGCCGGCGGCCAGGGCCGGCCGGCTGAAGGAGCCGTCCTCCATCCTCCTGCACCGGGACGGAACCGTGACGCTGCGCGAGGGTAGGACTCCTGTTCACTTCCGTCCTCCGGTTGTCCTCAAGTCCCGTCTAGAGACAAGTTTGTCCGGTTCGAGTTGGGAAGTTGAAGCTCGAAGGTTCATGGAGGAGAGAAATATATCAATACTCATTCAAATAAATAAATATTATTAATATTAATTAGAATAAATTAATATAATCAATACTCATTAGAATAAATTAATATTTACTCCAATTGGTTAAAGCTCCATCAATGTAGGATCACGTCAGAGTACAACATGTGTATAAAACTACCAGGCTACATTAGAGTACTATATGTGTACTTAACTACTAGGCTACATCAGAGTATTACGTGAGTAGTAAATTACTAGGCTAAATCAGAGTATTGCGTGTGTAGTAAATTACTAGGCTACATCATATTACTGTGTGTTTTAAACTACCAGGCTACATCAGAGTACTATATGTGTACTAAACTACTAGGCTACATCAGAGTACTATATGTGTACTAAACTACTAGGCTACATCAGAGTATTACATGTGTACTAAACTACCAGGCTACATCAGAGTACTATATGTGTACTAAACTACCAGGCTACATCATATTACTGTGTGTTTTAAACTACCAGGCTACATCAGAGTACTATATGTGTACTAAACTACTAGGCTACATCAGAGTATTACATGTGTACTAAACTACCAGGCTACATCAGAGTATTACGTGAGTACTAAATTACTAGGCTAAATCAGATTACTACGTGTGTGTAGTAAATTACTTGGCTACGTCAGAGTACTACGAGTTAACTAAACTACTAGGCTACATCAGAGTATAACGTGTACTAAACTACCAGGCTACATCAGAGTACTACGTGTGAACGAAACTACTAGGCTACATCAAAGTACTACGTGTGAACTAAACCACCAGGCTACATCAGAGTATTACATGTGTTCTAAACTACTAGGCTACATCAGAGTACTACATGTGTACTAAGCTACTAGGCTACATCAGAGAACTACGTGTGTACTAAACTGCTAGGCTACATCAGAGTACTACATGTGTACTAAACTACTAGGCTACATCAGAGTATAACATGTGTACTAAGCTACCAGGCTACATCAGAGTACTATGTGCGTACTAAACTACCGGGATACATCAGATTACTCGGTGTGAACTAAACTACTAGGCTACATCAGAGTATAACATGTGTACTAAACTACCAGGCTACATCAGATTACTACTTGTGAACTAAACTACTAGGCTACATCAGAGTATAAAGTGTACTAAACTACCAGGCTACATCAGAGTATAACATGTGTACTAAACTACCGGGCTACATCAGATTACTACGTGTGAACTAAACTACTAGGCTACATCAGAGTATAACATGTGTACTAAACTACCAGGCTACATCAGAGTACTACGTGTGAACTAAACTACTAGGCTACATCAGAGTACTATGTGTGAACTAAACTACTAGGCTAAATCAGAGTACTGCGTGTGTACTAAACTACTAGGCTACATCAGAGTACTACGTGTGCACTAATCTACTAGGCTACATCAGAGTACTACTTGTGCACTAAACTACCAGGCTACATCAGAGTATTACGTGAGTACTAAATTACTAGGCTACATCAGAGTACTGTGTGTTAACTAAACTACTAGGCAACATCACAGTATAACATGTGTACTAAACTACCGGGCTACATCAGATTACTACGTGTGAACTAAACTACTAGGCTTCATCAGAGTATAACAAGTGTACTAAACTACCAGGCTACATCAGAGTACTACGTGTGAACTAAACTACTAGGCTACATCAGAGTATAACATGTGTACTAAACTACCGGGCTACATCAGATTACTACGTGTGAACTAAATTACCAGGCTACATCAGAGTACTACGTGTGAACTAAACTACTAGGCTACATCAGAGTATAACATGTGTACTAAACTACCAGGCTACATCAGATTACTACGTGTGAACTAAACTACTAGGCTACATCAGAGTATAACATGTGTACTAAACTACCGGGCTACATCAGATTACTACATGTGAACTAAACTACTAGGCTACATCAGAGTATAACATGTGTACTAAACTACCGGGCTACATCAGATTACTACGTGTGAACTAAACTACCAGGCTACATCAGAGTACTACGTGTGAACTAAACTACTAGGCTACATCAGAGTACTACGTGTGAACTAAGCTACTAGGCTACATCAGAGTACTATGTGTGTACTAAGCATTTTCTGGGTAACTGCAGGATGTCTAGACGGGTTTCAGATCCTGTCCGTCCGCGGGACATTGGTACTTTAAGACGATCATTATTTCTGGTGAAGATCTTCATCATCATCGATTCAGAAGTGATTATTTTTGTTAGCTTTTACAGTTTTCAAGGTTTTTCCAGGACTAGAGTCTGCCCCATCAGCAGTCATGACTCGGCTCATGCCGGTAAACAATTAATTATTCAGAGCAGATTCCCCACAGCTGCTGGACGGAAGCCTAGAGGGCTCATTCCACCCCCACCTGCACGGCAGGTGTTGATGTCCAGTGTGGGAGGTGTTGATGTCCTGTATGGGAGGTGTTGATGTCCTGTATGGGAGGTGTTGATGTCCCGTATGGGAGGTGTTGATGTCCGCTATGGGAGGTGTTAATGTCCGCTATGGGAGGTGTTGATGTCCGCTATGGGAGGTGTTGATGTCCCTTATGGGAGGTGTTAATGTCCTGCACAGCAGGTGTTGATGTCCTGTATGGGAGGTGTTGATGTCTTGCAAAGCAGGTGTTGATGTCCCGTATGGGAGGTGTTGATGTGTCCTATGGGAGGTGTTGATGTCCTGCACAGCAGGTGTTGATGTCCTGTATGGGAGGTGTTGATGTCCCATGTGGGAGGTGTTGATGTCCTGCACAGCAGGTGTTGATGTCCTGTATGGGAGGTGTTGATGTCCCATGTGGGAGGTGTTGATGTCCTGCACAGCAGGTGTTGATGTCCTGTATGGGAGGTGTTGATGTCCCATGTGGGAGGTGTTGATGTACTGCACAGCAGGTGTTGATGTACTGCACAGCAGGTGTTGATGTCCTGTATGGGAGGTGTTGATGTCCTTCACAGCAGGTATTGATGTCCTGTATGGCAGGTGATGATGTCCTGTATGGGAAATGCAGATATCCTGTATGGGAAGTGTTGATGTCCTGTATGGGAAGTGTTGATGTCCTGTATGGGAAGTGTTGATGTCCCGTATGGGAAGTGTTGATGTCCTGTATGGGAGGTGTTGATGTCCCGTATGGGAAGTGTTGATGTCCCGTATGGGAAGTGTTGATGTCTTGTATGGGGAGTGTTAATGTCCCGTATGGCAGGTGTTGATGTCCTGTATGGGAAGTGTTGATGTCCCGTATAGGAAGTGTTAATGTCCTGTATGGGAAGTATTGATGTCCTGTATGGGAAGTGTTGACGTCCTGTATGGGAAGTGTTGATGTCCTGTATGGGAAGTGTTGATGTCCTGTATGGGAAGTGTTGATGTCCTGTATAGGAAGTGTTAAAGTCCTGTATGGGAAGTATTGATGTCCCGTATGGGAAGTGTTGATGTCTTGTATGGGGAGTGTTGATGTCCCGTATGGCAGGTGTTGATGTCCCGTATGGCAGGTGTTGATGTCCTGTATGGGAAGTGTTGATGTCCCGTATGGCAGGTGTTGATGTCCCGTATGGCAGGTGTTGATTTCCTGTATGGGAAGTGTTGATGTCCTGTATGGGAAGTGTTGATGTCCCGTATGGGAAGTGTTGATGTCCTGTAAGGGAAGTGTTGATGTCCCGTATGGGAAGTGTTGATGTCCTGTATGGGAAGTGTTGATGTCCTGTATGGGAAGTGTTGATGTCCTGTATGGGAGGTGTTGATGTCCCGTATGGGACGTGTTGATGTCCTGTATGGGAAGTGTTGATGTCCCGTATGGGAAGTGTTGATGTCCCGTATGGGAAGTGTTGATGTCCTGTATGGGAAGTGTTGATGTCCCGTATGGGAAGTGTTGATGTCCTGTATGGGAAGTGTTGATGTCCTGTGTGGGAAGTGTTGATGTCCCGTATGGGAAGTGTTGATGTCCTGTATGGGAAGTGTTGATGTCCTGTATGGGAGGTGTTGATGTCCCGTGTGGGAAGTGTTGACATCCTGTATGGGAAGTGTTGATGTCCCGTATGGGAAGTGTTGATGTCCCGTATGGGAAGTGTCCAAGTCCTGTATGGGAAGTGTTGATGTCCTGTATGGGAAGTGTTGATGTCCCGTATGGGAAGTGTTAAAGTCCTGTATGGGAAGTGTTGATGTCCTGTATGGGAAGTGTTGATGTCCTGTATGGGAAGTGTTGATGTCTTGTATGGGGAGTGTTGATGTCCCGTATGGCAGGTGTTGATGTCCTGTATGGGAAGTGTTAAAGTCCTGTTTGGGAAGTGTTGATGTCCTGTATGGGAATTGTTGATGTCTTGTATGGGAAGTGTTGATGTCCTGTATGAGAAGTGTTGATGTCCCGTATGGCAGGTGTTGATGTCCCGTATGGGAAGTGTTGATGTCCCGTATGGGAAGTGTTGATGTCCTGTATAGGAAGTGTTGATGTCTTGTATGGGGAGTGTTGATGTCCCGTATGGCAGGTGTTGATGTCCTGTATGGGAAGTGTTAAAGTCCTGTTTGGGAAGTGTTGATGTCCTGTATGGGAATTGTTGATGTCTTGTATGGGAAGTGTTGATGTCCTGTATGGGAAGTGTTGATGTCCCGTATGGCAGGTGTTGATGTCCTGTATGGGAGGTGTTGATGTCCCGTATGGGAAGTGTTGATGTCCCGTATGGGAAGTGTTGATGTCCCGTATGGGAAGTGTTGATGTCCTGTATGGGAAGTGTTGATGTCCCGTATGGCAGGTGTTGATGTCCCGTATGGGAAGTGTTGATGTCCCGTATGGGAAGTGTTGATGTCTTGTATGGGGAGTGTTGATGTCCCGTATGGGAAGTGTTGATGTCTTGTATGGGGAGTGTTGATGTCCCGTATGGGAAGTGTTGATGTCTTGTATGGGGAGTGTTGATGTCCCGTGTGGGAAGTGTTGATGTCTTGTATGGGGAGTGTTGATGTCCCGTATGGGAAGTGTTGATGTCTTGTATGGGGAGTGTTGATGTCCCGTATGGCAGGTGTTGATGTCTCCTATGGGAGGTGTTGATGTCCTGCACAGCAGGTGTTGATGTCCTGTATGGGAGGTGTTGATGTCCCATGTGGGAGGTGTTGATGTCCTGCACAGCAGGTGTTGATGTCCTGTATGGGAGGTGTTGATGTCCCATGTGGGAGGTGTTGATGTCCTGCACAGCAGGTGTTGATGTCCTGTATCGGAGGTGTTGATGTCCTGTATGGGAGGTGTTGATGTCCTGTATGGGAAGTGTTGATGTCCTGTATGGGAAGTGTTGATGTCCTGTATGGGAAGTGTTGATCTCCCTTATGGGAAGTGTTAAAGTCCTGTATGGGAAGTGTTGATGTCCTGTATGGGAAGTGTTGATGTCCTGTATGGGAAGTGTTGATGTCCTGTATGGGAAGTGTTGATGTCCCGTATGGGAAGTGTTGATGTCCTGTATGGGAAGTGTTGATGTCCTGTGTGGGAAGTGTTGATGTCCCGTATGGGAGGTGTTGATGTCCTGTATGGGAGGTGTTGATGTCCCGTATGGGAAGTGTTGACGTCCTGTATGGGAAGTGTTGATGTCCCGTATGGGAAGTGTTGATGTCCTGTACGGGAAGTGTTGATGTCCCGTATGGGAAGTGTTGATGTCCTGTATGGGAAGTGTTGATGTCCTGTATGGGAGGTGTTGATGTCCCGTATGGGAAGTGTTGACATCCTGTATGGGAAGTGTTGATGTCCCGTATGGGAAGTGTTGATGTCCTGTATGGGAAGTGTTGATCTCCCGTATGGGATGTGTTAAAGTCCTGTATGGGAAGTGTTAATATCCTGTATGGGAAGTGTTGATGTCCTGTATGGGAAGTGTTGATGTCTTGTATGGGGAGTGTTGATGTCCCGTATGGCAGGTGTTGATGTCCTGTATGGGAAGTGTTAAAGTCCTGTTTGGGAAGTGTTGATGTCCTGTATGGGAATTGTTGATGTCTTGTATGGGAAGTGTTGATGTCCTGTATGGGAAGTGTTGATGTCTTGTATGGGGAGTGTTGATGTCCCGTATGGCAGGTGTTGATGTCTCCTATGGGAGGTGTTGATGTCCTGCACAGCAGGTGTTGATGTCCTGTATGGGAGGTGTTGATGTCCCATGTGGGAGGTGTTGATGTCCTGCACAGCAGGTGTTGATGTCCTGTATGGGAGGTGTTGATGTCCCATGTGGGAGGTGTTGATGTCCTGCACAGCAGGTGTTGATGTCCTGTATGGGAGGTGTTGATGTCCTGTATGGGAGGTGTTGATGTCCTGTATGGGAAGTGTTGATGTCCTGTATGGGAAGTGTTGATGTCCTGTATGGGAAGTGTTGATCTCCCTTATGGGAAGTGTTAAAGTCCTGTATGGGAAGTGTTGATGTCCTGTATGGGAAGTGTTGATGTCCTGTATGGGAAGTGTTGATGTCCTGTATGGGAAGTGTTGATGTCCCGTATGGGAAGTGTTGATGTCCTGTATGGGAAGTGTTGATGTCCTGTGTGGGAAGTGTTGATGTCCCGTATGGGAGGTGTTGATGTCCTGTATGGGAGGTGTTGATGTCCCGTATGGGAAGTGTTGACGTCCTGTATGGGAAGTGTTGATGTCCCGTATGGGAAGTGTTGATGTCCTGTACGGGAAGTGTTGATGTCCCGTATGGGAAGTGTTGATGTCCTGTATGGGAAGTGTTGATGTCCTGTATGGGAGGTGTTGATGTCCCGTATGGGAAGTGTTGACATCCTGTATGGGAAGTGTTGATGTCCCGTATGGGAAGTGTTGATGTCCTGTATGGGAAGTGTTGATCTCCCGTATGGGATGTGTTAAAGTCCTGTATGGGAAGTGTTGATATCCTGTATGGGAAGTGTTGATGTCCTGTATGGGAAGTGTTGATGTCTTGTATGGGGAGTGTTGATGTCCCGTATGGCAGGTGTTGATGTCCTGTATGGGAAGTGTTAAAGTCCTGTTTGGGAAGTGTTGATGTCCTGTATGGGAATTGTTGATGTCTTGTATGGGAAGTGTTGATGTCCTGTATGGGAAGTGTTGATGTCCCGTATGGCATGTGTTGATGTCCTGTATGTCAGTTGTCAGTTGATGTCAGTTTCCATCTAGGTTTCTCCGTTCCAGTTTGGTTGGTTTGCTGGTCGGGAATTCCGGTCTGCTGTTCCCAGAAGAACCAGCAGCCGCTAACGTGTGAAACAAGAAAATGAATCCTTGCTGAAGGTGAAAGTTTTTGACTTTTAGAACTACAAAGCTTTCGTTTTTTCTGGTAAATTTGGATGAAGCAGTGGTGAGCTGGAATTTCTGGAAAGAAGTTAGGAGGAGACTTCTGTAGAGGACAGCACGCACGTTGGGGTTGTCACGAAACTGGAATTTCATTCTCGATTCCAATGCTAAGGGTTGTGGTCGATACTCGATAATATTTTCGATACTGAAGGGGGAAAAAAGACCCCCCCCCCCCAAAAAAAAAAGATAAATAAATGAAGTAACTATCCAAACCACACTACAAAAATATATGAATATACTGTATCTGAGATAAGACTGCAGATGGAAACAAATCATTTTTAAGATGTAGTTTGTGCAGAGATGCAGTCTCCAAAATGCTCTCTGACAAACTAGTTAGGGCGAAGCTAAGATGCTGCTTCGCCAGCACGAAGCTTGCGTTTTTACGCGGGGCGGGGTCTGCGGTAATGGGGCGGGGCCTGTGATAGTGGGGCGGGGCATGTGATATCGGGGGCGGGGTCTGTTGTAGTGGGGGCGCGGTCTGTGATGGTGGGGACGGGGTCTGTTGTTGTTGGGGTGGGGCCTGCGATAGCGGGGCGGGGTCTGCGGTAGCTGATTCGTTGAGAAAAGTAAACGATGCGCGGTTTCACGTCAATCTGCACGAGTCTCCGGTAACACTGGATTTATCGAGAGTGGCTTGTTGAAACAAAAAAGTTAACATAGAGGTCTGATGTCGCTTAGTTAGCTACACTGTAAACATTGGGTCCTCCAGGGAGGTGCTGTAGGGGAGGGGCTGCCCGCAGTAGTGCCTGTTTAAAATGGCAGAGATGGGTGATACTTTCCGACACCCTGCAGATGCCGAAGTGGCATTATCAATATCAAATATCGATACCAGAGCTGATTAACATCTAACTAGATACGGATTTTTAGAATCGATTAGTATCTGAGAATTGATTTTTTTGACAACACTAATGCACGTAGAGTTTAACAGCCGCTTTACTCCGAGCTAAATGCTAACTGAGCTAAGTTAAAGCTAACAGACGCTAAGGTCGGTAATCGCGCGCTGTTAGCTGGCTAGAAACTGCCATTGTGCTGCTCTGCTTCTGACAACAAACAATCGCTCTCCTCGTTTTTTCTTGTACTTTTACTTGTTTTGAGTCAAATAAAAGGACGATTAAAGAGGACAAATGTTAGATTTATTACTGATGGCTTTATTTTCTTGTCACAGCTTCACTGCTGGAGCTGCTCAGCGTGAGGAAATGCTTTGCAGACCAGCAGGTGGTGCACCTCAGGGAACCCCCGCTTGATCCTGGTGAACTCCATCAGGTCTGTTTATCGTTGTAGTCCTGCTGGTCTGGAAGCTAACAGTCCAAATTGAAACATAATGCTAACTAGCATGAGGCGATTCTGTTAGCATCTGTTAGCATACAGGTGAAAAATGACATAATATCAGAAATGAAATAAGAAATTGTTGAGACAGTTTTCCTGACTCACCTACTCGGATCTGCAGATGGAAAGTAGCTGAAGTTCGACCTAGTGCAAAGCTTCTTTTATTGATGTTTGTATTCATTGTAAATGAACTAATAATCAATAAGATGTAGGACTGAAAGGAAATGCGGCTGGTTCAGAAGGTAAATAATCGTTTGCATTTACTAAAAGATTTCTAGAGCCTCTGGAAGATGGCAGCTTTGACTTTATGAGCTTTTCCAGGTCAGCCGTGGGAATCTGCTGATTTCTGTCAGTAAGAAGAGAAACGGATGTCTGACATGACAGAGTATTGATGGGAAGAAAAACAGCCTGCGACGGTCAGATCAGCCTTCACCGCCAGCAGGCTGGACATCAGGGCTGCCCGGTTATGGAAAAAGTCATTATCACCATTATTTTGATCAATATTGAAATCATGATTATTCAAACGATTATTTCTTAGTTACATGATGCATTTATGCTGCATTTCTCTCTTTCAATCACTTCATTAATAATTTATACAAAACGTTTCAACTGAAAATAAATATGGGCTAATGTACCCATATAGCTGTTTTGCAATGTATAAAACATTAAATGAATTAAATAAATATACTTTGAGCATTAAATAAATGCTTAAAATGTAGAAAACACACATGTACCCAAAAAACATGTTTCCAGCTGTTCTGCAGTTTTTTTTATATTCGAAGAATAAATTAAGTATTCTTATTTATATATAAAAAATTATTTATATATTAAAAATATATATATATTAAAAAATTATTATAAGTGCTGATGACACGTTAACTTCCAGTAACTTGGCCATACAACAACACACCAAAACAAAATCAGAAGTTAGAAGTTATTCAGACGTGTATTTACGTAAATATCCGATGTTTAGGAGGCTAATGCTAAACGCTAACAACTTTTCAGTCGCGAAACGAGCCGCCATGTTGTGTCGTCAGCGACATACAGAGTTGCGGTCCGCCCATTGAGTTACATGCTGGTTTGTGTGCTGGATCATCAGCCAGTTCAGAAAAGTGATGATGACGGTGATGAGGAGGAATTTGGGGAAATCACATTTTACAAGCTAGAACCGGAGTAGAACTGTAGAACCGGAGTAGAACTGTAGCAGCTGCCTACAGTCTGTCTCCAGCCTCGAGTCCACTGGTTTAGATAAAAGCCTGCAAGACCACACTGAGGGAACCAGAACTGTAAGGAGTGACCCGGAACAACACAAGCAGAACCAGAACTGATAAGAAGCTGCACCGGTTTGATAGAACCAGGCGTGACAGAGACACTCGTTCCCAGAGTTAGCTCGCAGCTAACGGCTAGCCACGGTAAATAATTATCCTTTAAAAATGAGAAGATACCAACTTCCATGGTTTCAGTGGAGTTTTAAATAGTTCACGTTTATAAGGATGAGGATGGAGGGAAGGATGAAGGTTTGGAAGCAGCTGGAGGAGATCTGATGAAGGAGACGTCCTCATATAACCGAGCAGCAGCTGTCTGTCCGTACAGCAGCTGTCTGACCGATGTGATAAAAGAGATGTCCTCGTATAACCGAGCAGCAGCTGTCTGTCCTGGAGACGTCCTCATATAACCGAGCAGCAGCTGTCTGTCCGTACAGCAGCTGTCTGACCGATGTGATGAAGGAGACGTCCTCATATAGCCGAGCAGCAGCTGTCTGTCCCGGAGACGTCCTCATACAACCGAGCAGCAGCTGTCTGTCCGTACAGCAGCTGTCTGACCGATGTGATGAAGCAACGATGGATGAAACAGAATATTCCAGAGGACATGACTGCAGTTTCATGTGTTAGAGTCTCAACATGCTGGTGGCTGCAGCTCCAGTAAACAGATGCTGTGCAGGAGAGACGAGCAGAAGCTCCTACTGCTGCTGCTGTTTCCTGGTGAGTCCGACTCTGACCTGCTTCTTTATCCTCTTCAAAATAAAAGTCTAAATCTGTAGGAAACCTAAATAAACTAACGCTGCACTTACGAGCTTTTAAACATTAACTGGTAAAACAACAGAAGGCTGAGTCGTTACTGTTTGTCTGTAAAACTGGAAAAGGAACTTAAAAACCGCAATGAAGCCACTTCAATGCTAAATAAGCTGAGAACGTTCTCTGTTCTCTGCTGTTCTGAGCCAGGCAGAGCCAAGCAGCCATGTTTTCTAATCACTCATGCAGCTACGCTTGTTTCTGTTACATAGATCATCATGAAGAACACGCTGGTCTATAAAACATGGAGGAAATGTCAAAAACGTGTCATCAGCTCTTTAAGCTTCAGTGCAACGCTAGAACATTCCAAATCTAACATTTTTGTTTATGACACCCACCATATTGCCTGTGGGGAAGCCACTGAAATTAACTTTAACTTCAGAAAAGCTTTCAGAAATCGTGTAAAGAAAAATACCCCCCCCAAAAAACAAAACAAACAAACAAATAAACAAACAACAACAACAACAACAAGAAAGCGTTTCAACTGGATTACAGGGGTTTGGAGATCGTTTGACACAAAAATTGAAATCACGATCAAATTTCGATTAATTGCACATCTCTACTGGCCATCGCAGACCCAGGAAGGACGAGGTTTCATGTGGATGCAGACGTGAGCTTGCACAGAGATAACAGCAGGATGACAGAAACACACACGTCATCCTGAGATGCAGAAAACACGTTTTCCTCTGACTGGATAGTTCAGACAGAAAGAAGAAAAACCAAAACACACGGTCGCTGCATCAAGGTTTTCCACATCTTCATCCTGCCGGGATGAAGATGGACAGACGGTAAACAGGAGAGTGATGACATCAGCTGGTTGTCCTGCAGACGACTCAGACGTGACCTGAAGCGCTGCGATCAGCTGGCGCCAGGCTGATGATGATGATGCTGATGGTGATGCCAGGCTAATCAGACATGAATGATGCTGGTGAAAAACAAAAAAAGCCTGTCTTCAATCTAATGATGACACGTTTGATCCATAATCAGGGAGCAGCACAACTAAATCAGGTGCAGCAATGTGGATGCGATCGGAGATGTAAGGAGGAGGTCATGGATGGCCTTAGGGAAGCTTCATACGTCCGGATACAGACGAAATCGGCCCGTCTATATCAAACATTGTTTCTGCTACTGGCCTACATGCCTCCGTCCGGTTTCGTGTTGTTATGAATGTTGCTCCGCATACCCTCTAGGGGGCGAAACCACCTCCAGATACGGATGAAATCGTCCGTATCCATATTTACTGTAGGGTATGAACAAGCTTTCATACAGTAAGAGAGGCAGGATCGAAACTAAGGATGAGATGGAAGCCAGTGGAGCTCCTGCTGGACGGGTGTGATGTGACAGGAAAGTGGAGTCCTGGTTCTGAATTCTGGGCCAGCTGGAGTTCATGTAAGGTTTTTGACAGAGTTGCAATAGCTGAGGCGTGAGGGGACCAGACTATGGACAAGAAGGGATGAAGGGTGGGGAGTGAGGGAGGGGCAAGAGGGAGGGTGTGAGGGAGGGGCGTGAGGGAGGGTGTGAGTGAGGGGAGTGAGGGAGGGGCAAGAGGGAGGGTGTGAGCGAGGGGAGTGAGGGAGGTGCATGAGCAAGGGTGTGAGGGAGGGGTGTGAGGGAGGGGTGTGAGCGAGGGTGTGAGGGAGGGGCGTGAGGGAGGGTGTGAGTGAGGGGAGTGAGGGAGGTGCGTGAGCGAGGGTGTGAGGGAGGGGCGTGAGGGAGGGTGTGAGTGAGGGGAGTGAGGGAGGGTGTGAGGGAGGTGCGTGAGCGAGGGTGTGAGGGAGGGGCGTGAGGGAGGGCGGTGAGCGAGGGTGTGAGGGAGGGGCGTGAGGGAGGGTGTGAGTGAGGGGAGTGAGTGAGGGGAGTGAGGGAGGTGCTTGAGCGAGGGTGTGAGGGAGGGGCATGAGGGAGGGCGGTGAGGAAATAGGGAAGGCGTTTGATGATACAGAGATGACAGTAGGCTGTACGGGGATGTTATAGATGTGAGTGTGCGGGGAAGTGTGCTGCGGGGGACGACGTCTGGACTCTTGACCTGAGGGGAGGAGAAATATCACGTTATTAATGGAAGCAGCGTAACTGTGAGACGTGGTCTGGTGGTGGATTTGTTATCTGTGGGCTGCACAATTCATCATTAAAAAATTATGATCTTAATTCACACATACATGTGACTTCATTTCTACCCACAAAGATTCTGAAGCATTTTTAATCACGAGCTGCATCACAAATAAAAGTTTCCATTCTTCCCGGATCGTTTTTCAAGCGCCCTCAAATGCAGCACTGCTGTTGCCTACCTGCCCCCTAACCAACGGTAAAGAACTACAACGATGTATCTGCCAAAGAAGTGCTCCAACAAAGCTCTAGTGCAAAAACATGTTTTATTTTGAACTACCTTTCAAATAGGTTGTTTTGTTTCTTTTGTTAAAGTTTATTTGTGCAATAAAATTTGTTGGAAAAAAAGTCTGAGAATCATGATCTCAATTCTAAGAAAAAAATTGTAATTCACATTTTTCCCAGAATCGTGCAGCCCTAATAAGAAGCATTTCCGTCTTTTACTTACTGTTTATCTTGAGAAAGTTGGATTTGAACCGGGATTTTATTTCATTGAGACGCTCCAGGAGGGATGAAGGTGGGAGGGTGGAACCTGGTTTAGAGGAGAGGCAGAGCTGGATGTCATCTGCGTAGCAGTGAGCATTGACGTGGCCTTTCTGGAAGATACCACCAATAACAGAGGCCCCAGGACTGAACCCTGGGGAACACCTGTAGTGACTGGAAGTGGGAGAGAGGTGAACGGTTTATCTAGATGCATAGATGATATTTCAGAACCTATTTTCTCCCCCCAACCCCCCCAACCCGTTAGCTTACTGCCTGACTTGCAGTGTTGGGGAGAATACTTCCCAACTGTATTTAGTTACAGAATACTGAATGCCCATTTAAAAATGTATTCTGTAACGTATTCTGTTACGTTACTTAACTCTAGTACTGTATTCTAAATACTTGAAATACTTCTCTTTAAACAGCATTTATGTCTTTTAAATGCTGGCAGCTCCTCCTGCAGGAAAACAAAGTCTATTAATGTTAAACATTATTTGAAATAAATGAAACAATTATTAATTTGTTAAAAAATTATTTAAATATTTATTACAGTGTACAGATTATATTTCTGTTTCTGTACCTAAACTGATTAACGCCACCTTAAAAGCAGATCACAATGTTGGCTGAAAGAGACATCTGTGGCAATGGCGTAGCCACGAGTGTGCCAGGGTGTGTCACCCACGGAGGCAGCTGGCACATCTGGCTACCTCCTGACCTGACTGAAGGTCAGACTCACCCAGTAAGCATTGCGGAGCGCTAACCACTGTTAACAGCAATGAAACAGAGTTTGCTGTTCCTTGACAGCCAGTTGATTGAACTGAACAACCGTTTTCAGAGTGACTTATAGAATAATGAAGCTGCTGCCTGCGTCAGATGCGTTTCACCAGCTGAACGCATCGCGTGCGCCGAGCAGGCTGTATGGACCTGGTTTGGAGGCTCTGAACTGACTGTTTGCACAACTCATCAAATGAAAGTGGACAGAGGACATCAGTTTCCGTCCATAATGTAAGTGTTGGACTCATGACAAAGACGTTTTTCCTAACATGGACTGTTTACTGGTATTCTGGAAACACACCTGGTTCCAGGTGTAAACAGGATTAAATCCACCAGCAGAGCTACGATGCTCACAGAGAGACTGAACAGCATCTCCTGCTCATCTTTGAAAAAGCTCGTGGAGAAACTGGACAGATGAAGTAATAAACGCGTCAAGCCGCCGTCTTCCCTTTAAACTGAGAGCTGCAGGTAAACAGCGATGTGGTTGAGTCCTTTACTGCTGCTGAGCGCGACAGCTGTGTTCAGATGGTTAACAGCTGTTGATCATGCGTCATGCGTTATGGATGAGTCATGGCTCTAGACGCGTGAGTGTGTTATATTTCACAATGTTGGGCAGCAATGACTTAGTTTTTGTGTTTTTTGTTTGTGTTTTTTTTTTAGATTGCGAAGTGTGCTCTTTTTTATCAGGCAACTATATTGATCTATTTGAGAGCATGTCAGATGTGACCTGCTGCAAACTATTGTTGACTATTACTGATACAAGGCGCACATCGTGTGGAGACGTTTTGTGTTAATAATGTATTTAAGAGGGATACATTCTTTTGAATGTTGGTGGAGGTGGAAAATAAATTTGGCATACCCAGTATTTGCTGGTTCACACCTCATATCTTTTTTCTGGCCATGCTAGTGCTAGCAAATTTCATGTGAGGGCCTCTTTAGCTGTCAGTAATGCAATCACAAGCAAAAGTGCAGGCGACAAACTCGGTAAATACTAGAAAAGCACTCTGAGAGTGCAGACTTGGATCATAGTATCCAGAATTTTCTCTGGATCCGGATCAACTTGTGAAACATTCTAGAACTGCACACTTCTGCCACCAGGGGGCACTCACGCCTCATCAACAGCCTTTCCAACATGGCCGACCTCACAATGATAAAGAATCCAGAACAGTCCTGGATCCAGAAGCTGATCCAGATTAGGGATGTAACGATTACCAGTAAAATGGTTAACCGTAATAAGATTACCAACGATTAGTAATACCGTTTCAAATTTGAATTATGGTTAAAACCGTGACTGATTACTGCACTTTGAAAATCTCCCAGTGATGCTGCTGATTGGCTGGAAAAGCAGCAGCTGTAGGAGTTTCCAATGTTTAATTTATGAAAACATGGCAAAAGGCAACAAAGGCAACAAGGATGACAGTTCTCTTGAGATTCCCCCCCCCCTTTGAAAAGGACAAAGTAGAAATTTAGACCCATTTTGGATATTATTAACTCATTGACTGCCAGACCTTTTCCAAGCAGAGCTCCATATTTCCAGGATTTTTAAGCATTTTCACTGATTTTGGGAGATCTACAGAATATTGTGTACTATGCCAATACAAACACTGAATGTACCAAAGGAAAGCTTAGACTCTCTTCTTTTATCAGAAAAAAACATTTGTTTCTAGCTTTTTCCATTCTTTAGTAATCTGCAGTAGAACATGGCTTTGTTGCAGCGAAAATGCCTGTTTCTGACCAAAAAGCAGAGAAAACTAGCTTTGAATGCTGAGGTCCGCTTCAAGTGTAAAAGTGTCTTTGATGCCAATATTTTTTTACTTTAGTAACACCTTCATCATCTGATCAGCTGTTTACTTCTATGAAACAACAAATACAACACTGAGAAAAGAGTTTTGGAGGCAAAATAATTATTTACCAGCTGAATAAGCCACAACTAGTTTGTTTCACAGCATAATATTTGGCAGAAACAGAGAGCAGAAACGTCTCCTCTACTCCTCCCCCTCCCTCATTCTCCTTCCACCGTTGCTTAGGTGCGCACGCAGTGCCCCCCCCCCCCCCCCCCCTCCCCGCGGGAAAAAACCGCGTGCTGCAGACTTACTTTCACTTTCAGCTGCTGCACTTCGCTGCTGTATTTCCATCGTGTCTTTGATCGATCGTGTCTGTCTGTCACCGATCACTTTTTCCATTAACTTTCCTCCTTCATCCACCTCCTAAACTGCTTCCATTACGACCGGTCGCCATGTTCTCTCCCCCCGCAGCAGGATCCAGCACACTTCAGCCGGTTAGCTCTAACAACCGCTAACGACACAGGAAGCATCATAGAATTGCATCACTTCCTGGTAGATTTTTTTAAGATTGTCTGACACCGCCATCTGCTGGATTAGATGAAAACTACCGAAAAAATTAACATGAGCTCTTGGTTCTCTCTGACAAGCTCCGCCAGAGATTAAAGTAGCTCCGCCGATTAAAACCCTTAATTAACATGGAAACACGTGATTGGCAGTTAACGTTCGGATTTGAATTAACGTGGAAACACGTGAATGGCAGCCAGTGAGTTAAAGATGCTGGGGGGTATTTCTATAATATTGCGATAAAAATGATAACCATGATCATTTTGGTCACAATAACCGTGATATGAAATTTTCATATCGTTACATCCCTACTCTGGATCACCACCAACATGTAACGGGTTCGTCCTTGGACTGAGACACACGGCTGGTGAAAATTTCAGGTCAATCCATCCAGAACTTTTTCCGTACAGTTGCTGACAGACAGACGGACGAACCAATGCTACCGAAAACATGACCTCCTTGGTGGAGGTAAAAGACGACTTACTTTAAGGTGTTTCTTCAGTTTAGAGTTGGAGTCTTTGGACGCAGCGAGTCGGTTGTTGACGGGCAGATTCCACTGCACCGCAGGTTTCCTTCATCCCACTCTTTGTTTAATGTAACAGCTTGTTTGTATTTCCGGGATGTAAATGCATTTTTCCATCACTTTTCGGGGGGTTCGGTGGTGGTTGTGATTCCTGCTCCTTGTCTGAATCCAGACCTGACCACGCACACATGTGAATGCGGTTCGGATGCTACCAGGCAGCATGCCCGGGTCGGGACTGTTCACGTCCGGTGTTATTTACTGGAATTATGGGATAGCCTACGCAACACCGGGCTTGTGCCACAAATAAATTATTTATTTATGGGGGAAATGTGAAAAACACAAAAGTATTCTAATGGTGCTACAAGAGTAACTGTATTCTAAATACACAGATGTAAAATGGTAATTTTACCAGAATACAGTTACTCCTTAATAGTATTCTAAATACGTACATGTATTCCGTTACTCCCCAACACTGCTGACATGTCAGTAAAAACATGATCCTTAAATCTTAAAATTCTAAAATATTGGTGGAATTAAGAAAATACAAACGCAGTATTTTAATTACGACATTCAGCATGTCTGTAACAGACAAGTGTTTTCTTTGAGCGAAGCAGATTTCCAGCACCGTCTCCCGTCCTGTGCAGCATTTCCTCAGGAGCGAAGGATGCACCGCCACCTTCATGAATATATTAATGACTGAGTGCATGTAATGGGAATCTGTCATGCCGCCGTACAGCGGCTCAGTCTGGCTGCTGGAAAAGCTCCTGATCTCAGCAGCTTCCGTCATATCTGCACTCATTTTTCATGCAGTGATCTCAGAGTGACGGCTGCTTCTGGAGGACGGGATCGAGGGATGAGGCTGATTGTGATTCACCTGCTGCCAGCATGAAGTCGAAGTCCAGATGCTGCCTGATAAAAAACTTCCAACTCTCTGCTGGTTTTTCCCAACAAGAGAAACGAGAAGCAGCTTTGAGCTCACTGATCACCCCGAACAAGTCATGAGTTCCCTTCACCGAGGATTCAGCCCAATCATGTCAATATAAATATTATTTTCAGGGTTTTATGCAAACAAGTTAGTCGCACTGCAGCGTGGAGGTGGAAGGTGCAAAGGTCACCTCAGAGCCACACCTTCAGAAACGATCTGCTGCAGGAAGCAGATGATGTGGGTCAAAGTTGAGGACGATAACGGCCCCTCGGCCCGTATCATAGCTGTGTGAGGAGCTGATTATCCAGATGCTTTTCCGTGAAATCATGACCATTGCAGGAAAGTCCGGCCTTGTCTGACAGCGGATCCCTCTGACTGTTGCTGGAGGTCGCGGTTGTCTCGGCTCCACACCGGCACTGCTCTTCTAGCAGATTTTCCAGCATCAGAGATGCGCCCACGGGCGCACCTCTTTTTCCTCTGCGTGGTTTTCCCGTCATTCACGGTTTTATGAGCCGCGGTTGCTTTGATTCTGCCTCATATGAGCCGCCGGAGTCCTGCAGCAGCTCAGAGCTGGATGATGCAGCATCATCAGGCAGGACGCGGTTAAATGTAACGCAGCAGCAGCTCAGAGCTGGATGATGCAGCATCACCGGGCAAGACGGGGTTAAATGTAACACAGCAGCTCAGAGCTGAATGATGCAGCATCACCGGGCAAGACGGGGTTAAATAACGCAGCAGCTGTTCATCCAGACGGTTACTACGGTTACGGACATCAAAGCATACGATGGTAATAACATGTCACAGCGTTGGTGTTTGCAGACGCAGCGTGGCGATGTGCACGTGTGCGTTTGGCAGCTGCTGCTGGGATGTGACGCCGCAGACTCGGAGTGACCGAACAAAACAAGACTGTTGGTTAAACTTTGCTCGCTGGGATACACGGTGCGATGTTTTCCGTCGTTGCTCGCAGCTCCGACTCAAACTGTACGAATCAGAAGCTCCCAGCTTGTGATGTTTGTCGTCGTACTGCACGAAGCGACGCTGGGATGTGATCTGACTGCTCACACTGTACGTCCTCACAGACACGTCGAGGCTGGAACGATCCCCACATGCAACGCAATGAATACAGTAGGAGTAGAAGAAGAAGAAGACGGAGGAGAAGAAGAAGACGACAGCAACAACAACAGCAGCAGCAACATCATGCTATCGCCAAAGAAACCGCGCTGCCTTGGCGATTTGCGAGGAATCATCTGAGCAGACGTGCACTGGTGATGACATCAGTTTTCACCAAGTCAGAGGGGACAGAAACGTTGAAAGGAGCCGTATCATGTAAAATGGACTTTCAGAGCTTTTCAGCATGTCACTGTTATTTCCTAATAAAAACTTGATTTAAGTCGTTTTTTTTCATTCATGCATATTTGAGTATATATATGGATATTCAGGCCGAGCTGTAGCTTCCTTAACATAACTGACTGACCACCGGTGTGTGTAACGAGGTGCACCAATCAGGAAGCCACAAACATGCATGTGCAGCATCGTAGCCAGACGCCATCTTTGTTCCAGAGAAGCTGGAGGAGAATCCGAACATATCCACTCTCTGAAGATTTCCTCAGAGACAAACAGCCGTCGGCTAGCAGACGTTTGCTCCAGAGCTCAGAAGAAAAGCTTTTTTTTTGCTCTGGACGAAAATGTTTGTGTTCGGCGTGGGAGTTTCTTCTTGTCCTGGACGATGAATCGACTCCACAAGTGGTTGGATTTTATCTTCGGGAGCAGAAAAAGCCTCAACTTTGTGTGTGAACTTCACTCCTGACAACTTCGTGAATCTCGGCCAGTAAAGTGTTTTTTTCTCTGGGATTGCTTCTGAAAAAAAAAACGCTTCACGGACAGACAAAAACAGAGTGAGAGAAAACGTCTCCCAGCTCAATGCTAACTGTTAGCCTATGATTTGTTTGCTACTTTACTTACTTGTCAGGGTCTCTGTGGTACTTCTGTGGTACTTCTGTGGTACTTCTGTGGTATTTCTGTGGTACTTCTGTGGTATTTCTGTGGTACTTCTGTGGTACTTCTGTGGTACTTCTGTGGTATTTCTGTGGTACTTCTGTGGTACTTCTGTGGTACTTCTGTGGTACTGCGTGTACTTCAAACTCCATATCAGATCTGGGTGGAGCATACAGCTCCATAACAGGCTGCTCCGTTTCATCCCGTCGATCGGAGTCCGATTATCCATCAATGTTAGCAGATAACATCCATGTGAGTGCCGGTGCCGGTGTTAAAACCAAACCTGTTACCTTCAGAATCTGTGTCTGTTCCGGGGCGACGTCATGAAATGGACGTAAAACATGTTGTGCTTGGTGGAGAGCTTCGGTGGATCAGTACAGTCAGACGTTTTACCGCCACGTTGGAAATTAGACGATAAAAACTGATATTTACAGCAGGTTAGTTTCTATGGTGACGAGGGGACATGTTTAGCTGAGATATGATGTAGTTGACTATTGGAACGTTTGTAAAGCTGAAACAGCTGCTTTAATTCTGGTCTGATGGACCGGGCGGCTGCTGGTGCCCCCCCCCACCAGGGCGGATCCCTGGAACAAGCTCCTGCAGACTGGGATGAGAATTTCGCCTCGGCTGGGGGGTTTCTCATGTTTCTCCTCCTTTGTGTTTCCTGGGCTGTAACTGTGGGAAACTGGTGGTGGTACCACGACCCAGCAGCCTTTCATAGGAACCGGTCCGGCGGGTTTGCAGGACTCGCTGTTGTCCCCCCCCCTCGCTCCTGCACAGACTTTCCTTTGATAGGCAGTGTTGGTGTTCACACGGGGAACAAAGCCCGGCTTCACATCCTAACCCAGATCTGCAGATTCTGTAGCAGCTCATCATCTGGGAGGGAGGAGACCGAGTATCATCCCAGATAGTGAAGTAGAGGGACAGATGGGGGGGGGGGGGGGTCCACCGCTGAAGGCCTCCCCTGCCCTAGGAGGGCATCTGCATCTGCAGGCTCGCTAGCGCCTCCCTGAGGGCAGCAGATCATATCTGTTCAGGATTTTTAGAACCTGAAGCCCCCCAGCTGGGGACCTCGAGGACAGATCGTACAAAAATGGTCATTTTGGAAACCTTGGAAACTATCTGCAGTAAAATCTCTTTAATCCTGAAACTGAATCCTGCTCCACTTCACCGGGTTTAACCTTGCAGACATATTGGGCCTCATGCAACAACATGTTTGGATTCTTTTTGTAACTTTTTCTCCGACCGTGGGCTCCTACGAGTGCACCCCGTCAGGTTCAACAAACGCTCTGAACTTCAGATAACCGCATAGACGATCCTGGTAAACGTGATGCTTCCGCCTGTGCGTACGTGAGCAAGTGATCATGAACTGCTAATCTGCATAATTACCGCCTGATAATTCCATATAAGGACACGATGCTTGTCAGAAGGTGTTCATTCAGGAAAATGGCATCATGACAGAGAAGAGAAACTTCCCCAGTTCAGAGACGGAGGTTCTGACTGAGATCTGAGCGGCAGAGCCGAGCAGAGGAGGATGAATCACCAGAGCTGTAGATGGCGCGTCGCCTGATGGTCGCACTGTTACAGAAGCAGAAATAAAAATGATTTGATCCGAAAATGATGTCAAAACAACATCTAACAAAAGCAAGGCGGCCACTGAAAACTACTGGTGGAGGCCGAGAGGTGCGATATATGATGGAAATGCTTAAAGGGACAGTACACCCGCAGAATGACGGTCCTTCATCTTCTCCTCATCCTCATGCTGAACAATTTTTGATATCTGAAATGCAGCCGGAGATCTGGGGGGGGGGTGTCTCATTTTCCCCTAATTTTCATATAATGTTCACCGGCGCCGGATCCAAAAAGGTCCATAAAAGTCCACAAAAACTTGTCAATATTCCTCCATACTGCTCGTCCAATGTAATCCAAGTGTCCTGAGTGGGTAGCATCCAGAATTTACTGGAAACATCATTTAGGAGATTTTTATGGACTGAACAGTGGAGCATGTAGCTGCTGTGAAGCGCGCCCATGAGAGTTCAAGACACTACAGAAGCTGCAGCGTTCAGAGCCTACTCTGCCGATAATGCAAGCGTAGAAGAAGAAATTCTCTGTTTACATTGTGCTGACAGAGCTGCAGACAAACACATGACGGGTTGGATATTTATTTAGTACAAGGAAGAAAGAAAAGGAGAATGCGAAATCTCGTCTGCCGCAGGCTGCCCTTTCTCTGGGATTTTAAAGTCTGCAGCCATTCAGCCCCTTCTGGCTACGATAAAAGCTACGCTGTCCGGGACGCCTCAGTAGCCTCCACTGATACTATCTGCCTATGCCGATGACATCACCATCATGGTGCAGGATCAGGGGGACATAGAGATGATGATGACATCACCATCATGGTGCAGGATCAGGGGGACATAGAGATGATGATGACATCACCATCATGGTGCAGGATCAGGGGGACGTAGAGTTGCAGATGACATCACCATCATGGTGCAGGATCAGGGGGACGTAGAGTTGCAGATGACATCACCATCATGGTGCAGGATCAGGGGGACGTAGAGTTGCAGATGACATCACCATCATGGTGCAGGATCAGGGGGACGTAGAGATGCCAATGACATCACCATCATGGTGCAGGATCAGGGGGACGTAGAGTTGCCGATGACATCACCATCATGGTGCGGGATCAGGGGGACGTAGAGTTGCAGATGACATCACCATCATGGTGCAGGATCAGGGGGACGTAGAGTTGCAGATGACATCACCATCATGGTGCAGGATCAGGGGGACGTAGAGTTGCAGATGACATCACCATCATGGTGCAGGATCAGGGGGACATAGAGATGCCGATGACATCACCATCATGGTGCAGGATCAGGGGGACGTAGAGATGCCGATGACATCACCATCATGGTGCAGGATCAGGGGGACGTAGAGTTGCCGATGACATCACCATCATGGTGCAGGATCAGGGGGACGTAGAGATGCCGATGACATCACCATCATGGTGCAGGATCAGGGGGACGTAGAGTTGCAGATGACATCACCATCATGGTGCAGGATCAGGGAAACGTAGAGATGCCGATGACATCACCATCATGGTGCGGGATCAGGGGGACGTAGAGATGCCGATGACATCACCATCATGGTTCGGGATCAGAGGGACGTAGAGTTGCAGATGACATCACCATCATGGTGCAGGATCAGGGGGACGTAGAGATGCCGATGACATCACCATCATGGTGCGGGATCAGGGGACGTAGAGTTGCCGATGACATCACCATCATGGTGCAGGATCAGGGGGACATAGAGATGATGATGACATCACCATCATGGTGCAGGATCAGGGGGACGTAGAGTTGCAGATGACATCACCATCATGGTGCGGGATCAGGGGGACGTAGAGTTGCAGATGACATCACCATCATGGTGCAGGATCAGGGGGACATAGAGATGCCGATGACATCACCATCATGGTGCAGGATCAGGGGGACGTAGAGTTGCAGATGACATCACCATCATGGTGCAGGATCAGGGGGACGTAGAGTTGCCGATGACATCACCATCATGGTGCGGGATCAGGGGACGTAGAGTTGCAGATGACATCACCATCATGGTGCAGAATCAGGGGGACATAGAGATGCCGATGACATCACAATCATGGTGCAGGATCAGGGGGACGTAGAGATGCCGATGACATCACCATCATGGTGCAGGATCAGGGGGACGTAGAGTTGCAGATGACATCACCATCATGGTGCAGGATCAGGGGGACGTAGAGTTGCCGATGACATCACAATCATGGTGCAGGATCAGGGGGACGTAGAGATGCCGATGACATCACCATCATGGTGCAGGATCAGGGGAACGTAGAGTTGCCGATGGCATCACCATCATGGTGCAGGATCAGGGGGACGTAGAGTTGCCGATGACATCACCATCATGGTGCAGGATCAGGGGGACGTAGAGATGCCGATGACATCACCATCATGGTGCAGGATCAGGGGGACGTAGAGTTGCAGATGACATCACCATCATGGTTCGGGATCAGAGGGACGTAGAGTTGCCGATGACATCACCATCATGGTGCAGGATCAGGGGGACGTAGAGTTGCCGATGACAACACCATCGTGGTGCGGGATCAGGGGGACGTAGAGTTGCTGGGTAGTTGCCTGGAGCTGTATGAGAGGGCTTCTTCAGCCAGAGTTAACTGGGGGGAGAGTGCAGTGTTGCTAGTTGGGACAGTGGTCATTAAAGGTGGTTCTGACATCACCAGGGACCCTGTGCTGGGGTAGACAAGGGTTAAAAACCTTAGGTGTTTTTGGGGGGACTGAGGAGTTGATGGAGAGGAACTGGGAGGGTGTTGTGGTGTGTGTGTGTCAGACTAACCAAATCAAAATGGCTGCTGCCTCAGCTTTCCTATCAGGGACGAACCCTCATTGTCAATAAATTGTCTGTGTGGATGTGGGTCCTGGAGGAGTCTCTGTGGGGATGGGGGTCCTGGTCTCTGTGGGGGCGGGGGTCCTGGAGGGGTCTCTGTAGAGATGTGGGTCCTGGTCTCTGTGGGGATGGGGGTCCTGGTCTCTGTGGGGATGTGGGTCCTTGTCTCTGTGGGGATGTGGGTCCTGGTCTCTGTGGGGATGTGGGTCCTGGTCTCTGTGGGGATGGGGGTCCTGGTCTCTGTGGGGATGTGGGTCCTGGAGGAGTCTCTGTGGGGATGGGGGTCCTGGTCTCTGTGGGGGCGGGGGTCCTGGAGGAGTCTCTGTGGGGATGTGGGTCCTGGTCTCTGTGGGGATGTGGGTCCTGGTCTCTGTGGGGATGTGGGTCCTGGTCTCTGTGGGGATGTGGGTCCTGGTCTATGTGGGGATGTGGGTCCTGGTCTCTGTGGGGATGGGGGTCCTGGTCTCTGTGGGGATGTGGGTCCTGGAGGAGTCTCTGTGGGGATTGGGGTCCTGGTCTCTGTGGGGATGGGGGTCCTGGTCTCTGTGGGGATGTGGGTCCTGGTCTCTGTGGGGATGGGGGTCCTGGTCTCTGTGTGGATGTAGGTCCTGGAGGAGTCTCTGTGGGGATGGGGGTCCTGGTCTCTGTGTGGATGTGGGTCCTGGAGGAGTCTCTGTGGGGATGGGGGTCCTGGTCTCTGTGGGGATGGGGGTCCTGGTCTCTGTGTGGATGTGGGTCCTGGAGGAGTCTCTGTGGGGATGGGGGTCCTGGAGGAGTCTCTGTGGGGATGGGGGTCCTGGTCTCTGTGGGGATGTGGGTCCTGGAGGAGTCTCTGTGGGGACGGGGGTCCTGGTCTCTGTGGGGATGTGGGTCCTGGTCTATGTGGGGATGGGGGTCCTGGTCTCTGTGGGGATGGGTGTCCTGGTCTATGTGGGGATGGGGGTCCTGGTCTCTGTGGGGATGTGGGTCCTGGTCTCTGTGGGGATGTGGGTCCTGGTCTCTGTGGGGATGTGGGTCCTGGAGGAGTCTCTGTGGGGATGGGGGTCCTGGTCTCTGTGGGGATGTGGGTCCTGGTCTCTGTGGGGATGGGGGTCCTGGTCTCTGTGTGGATGTGGGTCCTGGTCTCTGTGGGGATGTGGGTCCTGGTCTCTGTGGGGATGTGGGTCCTGGAGGAGTCTCTGTGGGGATGTGGGTCCTGGTCTCTGTGGGGATGGGGGTCCTGGAGGAGTCTCTGTGGGGATGGGGGTCCTGGTCTCTGTGGGGATGTGGGTCCTGGAGGAGTCTCTGTGGGGATGTGGGTCCTGGAGGAGTCTCTGTGGGGATGGGGGTCCTGGTCTCTGTGGGGATGTGGGTCCTGGAGGAGTTTCTGTGGGGATGTGGGTCCTGGTCTCTGTGGGGATGTGGGTCCTGGAGAAGTCTCTGTGGGGATGTGGGTCCTGGAGGAGTCTCTGTGGGGATGGGGGTCCCGGTCCCTGTGGGGATGTGGGTCCTGGAGGAGTCTCTGTGGGGATGTGGGTCCTGTAGGAGTCTCTGTGGGGATGGGGGTCCCGGTCTCTGTGGGGATGTGGGTCCTGGAGGAGTCTCTGTGGGGATGGGGGTCCTGGTCTCTGTCGGGATGTGGGTCCTGGAGGAGTCTCTGTGGGGATGGGGGTACTGGTCTCTGTGGGGATGGGGGTCCTGGTCTCTGTGGGGATGGGGGTCCTGGAGGAGTCTCTGTGGGGATGTGGGTCCTGGAGGAGTCTCTGTGGGGATGTCGGTCCTGCAGGAGTCTCTGTGGGGATGTGGGTCCTGGAGGAGTCTCTGTTGGGATGTGGGTCCTGTAGGAGTCTCTGTGGGGATGTGGGTCCTGTAGGAGTCTCTGTGGGGATGGGGGTCCCGGTCTCTGTGGGGATGTGGGTCCTGGAGGAGTCTCTGTGGGGATGGGGGTCCTGGTCTCTGTGGGGATGTGGGTCCTGGAGGAGTCTCTGTGGGGATGGGGGTCCCGGTCTCTGTGGGGATGGGGGTCCTGGAGGAGTCTCTGTGGGGATGGGGGTCCCGGTCTCTGTGGGGATGGGGTCCTGGTCTCTGTGGGGATGTGGGTCCTGTAGGAGTCTCTGTGGGGATGGGGGTCCTGGAGGAGTCTCTGTGGGGATGGGGGTCCCGGTCTCTGTGGGGATGGTCACTGTTACCATGAGACCAGCATCAGTATCTTACTGCCGATCCCGGATTCAGTCGTTCACGTTCTCATTAAACTCATTTTAAAAGGTTCCAGCTTATCGTGGTTCTTCTGTTGGGATGTTTGACAGCTGCTACGCTGCAGTCTGTATGTTCTAACTTCACGCGTCCATGTACGATACCAGCTGATATCAGCCACTATTGGATATCAGCTCATATATCGGATGTTGTTTTTATTTTTATTTTCTCTCAGACCCCAGTATCAGCATCTGCCCCAGAAGCCCCCACATTGGTCTCGTTTGGAGACAAAAACAGGTGATTGATACGAAATGAAACATTCAGACTGATCAGGATAAAAATACCGCGATATATCGAATATCGTCATCTAAAATGAATATATCGTGATGTGATATTTGGTACATATCACCCAGCCCTGGTGGGGGCTTGGTTTCTGGCTGGTGGGGCTTTTCTCCTTGGTGGGGGCTTGGTTTCTGGCTGGTGGGGCTTTTCTCCTTGGTGGGGGCTTGGGTTCTGGCTGGTGGGGCTTTTCTCCTTGGTGGGGGCTTGGTTTCTGGCTGGTGGGGCTTTTCTCCTTGGTGGGGGCTTGGTTTCTGGCTGGTGGGGCTTTTTCTCCTTGGTGGGGGCTTGGTTTCTGGCTGGTGGGGCTTTTCTCCTTGGTGGGGGCTTGGTTTCTGGCTGGTGGGGCTTTTTCTCCTTGGTGGGGGGCTTGGTTTCTGGCTGGTGGGGCTTTTTCTCCTTGGTGGGGGCTTGGTTTCTGGCTGGTGGGGCTTTTCTCCTTGGTGGGGACCTGCTTTCTGGCTGGTGGGGCTTTTTTCTCCTTGGTGGGGGCTTGGTGGGGGCTTGGTTTCTGGCTGGTGGGGCTTTTCTCCTTGGTGAGGGCTTCTTGGTTTCTGGCTGGTGGGGCTTTTTCTCCTTGGTGGGGGCTTGGTTTCAGGCGTTGGGAGAAGTTTTTTCTTGTTTATTTATTTATGGTCCACGCTACACTGTTCAGAAATAAAGGGTTCATACGCTGATCAGCCTGATCTCCGGACAGTGTGAAGCTGCTACCTGGAAAACTGTGTGTGTTCTTCCTGGCCCACGGGGGAAGGGGGGGGGGGGGGGGTTAAAACGCAAACCTCTCTCTTTCTTTCCTTGGTTTGTTTTGCTGGAAAACACGTGACTTTCATTTGTGACTGCATCCTGGTCTCAGATGACAGACAGAATCTGGCGTCCGTCCTCAGTTTCTTCAGTTTCGTCCGTTTCTGTCTTTTTCCTGCTGAAGTGTCCTGTCCTCCTCCCTGCCGGTCTTTGTCTCGTTTCGGCTTGTCCTCCTGTTTCTGCAGGCGGAGCTGCTGACGGAGGACTTTGCAGCCTCTCGGGTGTTGTTGCTGACATCTGAGCCGGTGGAGGCGTGTCCCCCCCCCCCCCCCCCCGCGTTAACCGGCTGCAGCTCAGATCAGAAACGATCTGAGGTGGTAAAGAGCCGGTAAGATGAAGCCGAGCAGACCTGCAGGTGGATGATGAACTCTGATCTTGTCTCTGCAGATGATGCTGACGGGCCGCCTCCTCCCCCCGCTGCAGAGCGCCAGGTGAGAAGAAATCAGTGATCAGATTTCAGATCATGTGACACTTCAGGATCAACGCTTGTCCTTTCAGACAGATTTTTACTGCAGGTGAAGGTAAAGGATCAGGTAAGAGGAGAGCTGAAGGTTCACGGGCTCATTTCTGCTCGTTTCCACGTCTGATGGCTTTCTCTGAGAAAATGTTCCTCGTGAAGAACGACGGCTTTAAAGTCCACTGAGGACAGAATGTCCTGCTAGCAAAACGTTACACAATCATGTTTTCCAGGTACTGAAGAACGTCACTGCTGATCAGAAATAACAAATATGTCATCAGTGACTATTTTAACCCTTTAAATGCCCAACCGACAACCATGTGACTGTTTGAATAAAAAGGAAGTGAGTTATTTTCCACGGTACGTAGTTGGTACAGAAAGTTTTCAGACCCCTTTAAACTTTTCACTCCTTGTTTCATTGCAGCCATTTTGAGATCCTCTCCAGTTCTGTCAGGTTGGATGGTGAACGGTGGTGTTCAGCCATTTTCAGGTCTCTCAGAGATGCTCAGTTGGGTTTAAGTCAGGGTTCTGGCTGGGCCGGTCCAGAATGGTCCAGAGTGGTTCTGATCCACTCCTTTGTTATTTCAGCTGTGTGCTGAGGGTCATTGTCTTGTTGGAAGGTGAACCTTCGGCCCAGTCTGAGCTCCTGAACTCTGGAAGAGCTTTTCATCCAAGATCTCTGTACTTGGCCGCATTCATCTTTTCCTTCAACTGCAACCAGTCGTCCTGTCCCTGCAGCTGAAAAACACCCCCATACCATGATGCTGCCACCACCGTGCTTCACTATTGGGATGGTATTGGGCAGGTGATGAGCAGTGCTGTTTTTCTCCACACATACCGCTTAGAATTAACTCCAAAAGTTCAATCTTGGTCTCATCAGACCAGAGAATCTTATTTCTCTCAGTCTGGGAGTCCTTCATGTGTTTTTGGCAAACTCTATGCGGGCTTTCATATGTCTGCACTGAGGAGATGCCTCCATCGGGCCACTCTGCCATAAAGCCCCAACTGGTGGAGGCTGCAGTGATAGTTGACTTTGTGGAACTTTCTCCATCTCCCTACTGCATCTCTGGAGCTCAGCCACAGTGATCTTTGGCTTCTTCTTTACTCTCTCACCAAGGCTCTTCTCCCACCATTGCTCAGTTTGGCTGGACGGCCGGGTCTAGGAAGAGTTCTGGTCGTCCCAAACTTCTTCCATGTAAGGACTATGGAGGCCACCGTGCTCTTAGGAACCTTTAGTGCTGCAGAAACTCTTTTGTAACCTTGTCCAGATCTGTGTTTCGCCACAATTCTGTCTCTGAGCTCCTTGGACAGTTCCTTCCACCTCATGATCCTCATTTGCTCTGACATGCACTGTGAGCTGGAAGCTCTTATATAGACAGGTGTGTGTCTTTCCTAATCACGTCCAATCAGTTTAATTAAACACAGCTGGACTCCAATGAAGGAGTAGAACCATCTCAAGGAGGATCAGAAGGAATGGACAGAATATGAGTTAGATATGAGTCACTGCAAAGGGTCTGAATACTTATCACCATGTCATATTTCAGTTTTTCTTTTTTAATAAATTTGCAAAAATTTCTACATTTCTGTTTTTTTCTGTCCAGATGGGTGCTGAGTGACATCAATGAGAAATAAAATTAACCTTTTTGATTTTAGCAAATGGCTGCAATAACACAAAGAGTGAAAAGTTTAAAGGGGTCTGAATAAATGTTAGGGGATTCCAACATACAGTGGGTTATTTTATGAGGAATAACTTTTGTGTTGTGGCGACATCATTTAGTTGGTATTTAAAGGGTTAAAGGACATTGGAAATAGCCAATATTTATACAGTTAAAGGAAAAAGGATGAGTTGAGGCACTCTCTGAAATCTGAAAACGCGTTTGGGCTGTTAAGCCTTCATCAGCGTAAAGCAGAACACAGGTGTTTGCTCCCTTAAATAAATGGGAGGTCACATGATCGAAAATCGGAACAAAAAAAACAAAAACATACATAGATGTACAGAAAATGTATACAATGGGTATAACATCAAATATCCTAATTAGAAATCTTTTTTTTTGGGGGGGGGGGGGGCATATAAAACATCTCAAGTTAACAGAGGTAATGATAGAAAGTGGAACAGAGAGAAAGGAAGAGGAAGAGAGAGAGAGAGAGAGAGAGGGAGAGGAAACATGAATCCACTTCCACAGTTCACTGGTACATCTGTACAGAAATCCCTAAACAACATTCCAAGGTCTCTGATGGAAAACAAAACTAACAATCCCCTACAGGAGGATCTGCAGGTGGCTTAAGTATCCTCAGATCATACAATCACACGCAGAACTACGCAGAGAAGAGGTACAACCTAGTCATCGCAATGGGAAGCAGCATCACAGCATCAACATGCATAATAAAGGGTCTCCATGGTGATACAGTCATGCAGATGCAGCCTCGTCTCTGCAAGGAGGAGGAAGCCCGCAAGGCTCACGACCCAGGCCCCTAGCAGCCACCCAGAGGCCCAGATCCCAGCTACCCCACCCCCCAAAGAGCAGACATGCATCCCCCAAAGGGTGGCAAAAGGCGGCCCCAGCCGGAGCCCCCCGCGGTCTGGGGGCCCAGGCCCCAGCGGACCAAGACCAGCAGCCGCCGACCCCACCGGGTGCCAGCCGCTCCTGGGGCAGAGACAGCGCCGGGCCCAGGCCGGGCCCCCCCCCCCCCCCCCCCCAAGTAGTGCCCGGGGTATAAAAGGACCCTGCCCCGCCCCCCCCCCCCCCCCCCCCCCGCTCATGACTGTGTGTAAGATGTGTGTTGTTTGCAGTTAAAACTGGGGAGCAGGCTGTCTCTAGATGCGGCAAACAAAGGCACTTGGTGACCCCCCCCCTCACCACGCCCGCTTGACACGCGCCCCTCCCCAAGACCCTACGTGTGTGTGTGTGAGGTAGAGCAGAGGGGGAGAGAGGTCTTGGGAAGGGAGGCCAGGGGGGTATGAATTCCTCTCTGGAAGATGAGCTGTTACTGGCATTAGGTACCCCTGCCTCCCGAGATCCCCCCAGGGCAGAAGGGGGCAGGCATGGCCGACCCCACGGCCAGGTGACCGGCATTCACCGCAAAGGGGCCAGCGGCGGCCTCTGGGGGCAACCGACCACCCCAGGCCAGGAAGGGGGGGCAGGGACAGGAGCGAACGAGGTCAGCGGAGGGACCAGAGTCACCGGCCCACCATCCCCAGGCCCTGCAGACCCCCCAAGAGGCACGCAGAGCTGCTTTTTTTTTCTTCTTTTTTTCCTCCCCCATTCTATCCTATCACCCCCACACCCTACCCTGACCAACCCACCACTTTACCCTCGTCAACACTCCCCCATCCCATCCCCATCCTCCTCCCACATAGCCAGCTAGTCCCCGCACATCCGCCCCCTGGTCCCCATGCCCCCCCTCTCCTTACCCAAGCCCGCACCCCCACCCTGGCCGTGACATACACAATCCTCCAACCCGCCAGAACCCCCCGTCCGTCCACCCTCCCACACACCACCCTCATTTACTTAATTTATTTTATGTCATAAATACATTTTTCATTTAATCGTATTTATTTTTCTGGTATTAAGTTTATACTCGTTAGTTTATCGCGATTATTTTAGTGTTGGATTCCTTCTTTATTTGTTATTAAAATGCTTCTACACATTTGATATTCTGGATCTTTTTTAAGCGTAATAATGTGGTTATGACATCATCCCCGGGGCTGGGGGGAGGTTGTAACACCATCTTGTATTTGACATTAATTAACTCATCTGTGATGGTGGAGCAGAAGTATCTCATTTATAGCAGACATCTGAGAGCTCGAGCACAAAGCACCACCGAGCAACACAAACCAGAATCACCCCCGTCTCCTCTGCCTCTGGTCATTCATCATTCCTTTTATTTGCAACATGAATTATTTATATTTATCACTGAGCGAATTAAATAACTGAATAAATGAAATGGGAAAATGCACATGTATGTGGTGGTTTTGATCAGGACTGGGGGAGACAGAGGAGAGCTGGAGGGGGTGTTATTGTTCTCTGATGACCTGGACGGGGGAGCTGGGACACCTGGACAGGTGAGACAGGTGTCAGGGTCCAGCGGTCTGACCGGGTGTCCTCCTGTCCCTGCAGCTGGTCCGGGCGCTCGGCGTGGCCATCTACCGAGCTCTGGACTGGGGGCTGGACGACAGCGAGGAGCGGGAGCTCGGCCCGCAGCTGGAGCGCCTCATCGAGCGGATGGTCGGCGAGGACGGGGAGGCCGGCAGCACGGCCGGGGTGGCCGCCACCGACGAGGGCTACAGCGGGCAGGAGGACGAGGACGAGGAGGAGGAGGAGGACGGAGCCGTGCGGCCGGTCTGCACCTTCCACCAGGTCATGGCGCTGTGCGCGTCCCGGCTGGCTAACCCTGGTCTGGCTCCGGACCACTACCAGGCCGTCTGCCGGGCTCTGGTGCTGGAGACGCTGGAGCTGCAGACCTTCCTCATCAAGATCAGAGACGCCAAGGAGGTACGGTAGCTGGGCAGGACCACACCTCTGATCGGACGTATGGCCTTTTCCCTCAGCTCGGCTCGGCTCAGATCGGCTCGGATCGGCTCAGCTCGGCTCAGATCGGCTCGGCTCGGTTCGGCTCGGCTCGGCTCGGATCGGCTCTGCTCGGATCGGCTCGGCTCAGATCGGCTCGGCTCGGCTCGGCTCGGCTCGGCTCGGATCAGCTCGGATCGGCTAGGCGCGGCTCGGCTCGGCTCAGATCGGCTCGGCTCGGCAGGACCACACCTCTGATCAGACGTATGGCCCTTTTCCTCAGCTCAGCTCGGCTCGGCTCAGATCGGCTCGGCTCAGATCGGCTCGGCTCAGATCTGCTCGGCTCGGCTCAGATCGGCTCGGCTCAGCTCGGCTCAGATCTGCTCGGCTCGGCTCAGATCGGCTCGGCTCAGCTCGGCTCGGCTCAGATCTGCTCGGCTCGGCTCAGCTTGGCTCAGATCTGCTCGGCTCGGCTCAGCTCGGCTCGGCTCGGCTCGGCTCAGCTCGGCTCGGCTCAGATCGGCTCGGCTTGGCTCGGCTCAGCTCTGCTCTGCTCGGCTCGGCTCAGATTGGCTCGGCTCGGCTCGGCTCAGCTCGGCTCTGCTCAACTCGGCTCGGCTCTGCTCACATAGGCTCGGCTCGGCTCGGCTCGGCTCGGCTCTGCTCGGCTCTGTTGGGCTCGGCTTGGCTCGGCTCTGCTCAGATAGGCTCGGCTCGGCTCGGCTTGGCTCGGCTTGGCTCTGCTCTGCTCAACTCGGCTCAGCTCTGCTCAGATAGGCTCGGCTCTGCTCTGCTCGGCTTGGCTCGGCTCGGCTCGGCTCAGATCGGCTTGGCTCAGATCGGCTCGGCTCTGCTCGGCTTGGCTCGGCTTGGCCTGGTAGCTCTTCAATTACAGTCCATTACCCCGACCATAAGTGGGCGGGGTCAGAGTGAAGCTGCCGCGACGTCCTACATAGTGCGACGTAAGCGACAGCAGCAACAGTTTTCTCTCCCTACCAGTAGGTGGCGGGAACGCACCTCATTAATCGTTAGCCAGCCGCCAGAAAAAACAGCAACAGAAGGGGAAATGGGGGGGGGGGGTTAGCCTATTGGCAGTGTTGTCGGCCTTGGCGCGGAGGACTCAGGTTCAAGTCCCGGACATGACATCCGGGTGAACCACTGTGGACCCCTAAGCAAAGGTGCTTAACCCCCACCAACTGCTCCCCGGTGCTTTAACTAGCAGCCCCATGCTCTCTGGTACGACTGTACACAGATGGTGACATGCAGACAGCCGATTTTCCCGGGGGGTCTGAAGAGTATAACAAAAAAAAAAAAAAACGAGAAGAAGTACTAGGAGAAGTACAATCAAGGCAGCGGCCTTGTGGAACACCACATTCTAGTTTCCTTATGATGGAAAAACTGCCATTAAAATATACAGACTGAAATCTGGTAGTTAAATAACTCTTCATCCATCTAAGAGCACATTCTGTAAACCCATATGCAGACAGATTTTCCAGCCATATGCCATGATCTATCAGATCAAAGACCGCGCTAAAATCTAAACAAACTGTACCCACATCATTTTTTTCATCAATTTGAAACAGCCAGTCATCCGTCATTTGCACCGATGGAGGTAGAATGGCTCTTTGTAAGCATGCTGAAAATCTGAACTAAGATCGAAGTTAGTAAAATACTCCAGTTTGTGCAAATATAAGTTTTTATATAAGTAATATGCTGACAGGTCTACTGTTGTTGCCACTAAAAGCCAGCTTACTATTTTTAGGTAAGGGTATAACCTTTGACATTTTCCAGTTTTTAGGAAATAAACACTCTTAAACTTAAGTTGAATATATGACAGACAGGCTCTGCTACATATTCCATCATAGCTGATATTAATTTTCCATCTAGATAGTCTAAACCAAACTGCTTATCAATTTTTACAGAACCCAAGAGTTTTTCCACTTCTTGAAGTTGCATGGAATGGAAAGAAAAGTTGCAGTTTTTATCTCGCATTATAACTTTTTTAATTAATTCTATTGAGTTGTCACTATTACTGTCAACACTGGGTCTGTTCAATATATTTAGTCTCATTTGGTTTACTTTGTCAATAAAAAATTCATTGAAATGATTGGCTATTTCAATTGAGTTAGTTAAAAAATTTCCACCATTTTCAATAATAGCTGAGTGACTGTTATGAGATCTACCCAGTATGTTGTTAATCACTTGCCAAAGTGTTTAACAACATATCCCCAACAAATCATCCCTCTGAGACATACAGGCTCTAAGATCTTCATCCAGCCATGGAGCCATCATTTTTTTAACATTGCTCTTCTTAAGAGATGCGTGTTTATCAGCAACTTTCTGAAGCGTGTCAGTAAACATTTTTACAGCAGTATTAGTGTGTTTTTCCGAGTAAACCATGTTCCAATTCAGTGCCTTCATGTCAGAAATAAAACTTTCAAGACAAAAAGATTTGTATGATCTACGTAATAAAACCCTGGGTCCAGCCTTAGGTACTTTCAATTTCCTAAGAAATGCAATGACATTATGATCACTAATGCCAATAGGAAGGGAAAGTTCACCAACATTAGTGTATCTATGATCAATGCAAGACTTAGACAATGTTCCTGATGCACTACGAGCAATTCTAGTTGGTACATTAAAGGCGCTGTACCTGTTTTTTATTTTAATCTCTTTCAGAGAAATGCTTTCTACACGGTATATTACGGTAAAAGAGGTAATTTCATCAAATAAATCCCTCATTGATTGCGTATATGCATGAATCCAGGCCTTTTTAGTTTAGGTTTCTGAGGATGGCGTGACGCTCTCTTCATGCCAATGCAGTTCGTTCTACAGAAGTTTCGGTTTCCTATCAGCCAATCACAGCGTTTCTAACGAGGAGCGTCCTCCTCTCTCACGTGCACGGCAGCACTTGTAAACAGAACCGCATGGCGTCTGCTGAAGGGAAAGTGGTGATACCGCAGCAAAACAGCCTGTAAGCAGCAAAACAGCCTGTAAGCATCAAACTGAGGAGGAGAGAGATGAAACGCAGGAGAGACCAAAGAAGGAATAAAGTTCGTGTTCTCGGTGGATTGTATGAAGGTAGAGAGCAGCTGGACGCCTCGGACTGAATGTGGACTGGAAGTCCGCCTGGACACGTATTTTTTTCAATAACTTTCTTCTCAGTAACATTTACGTCCTCGTCCTTCCTCTGCTGGTCTACCGATATAATAGTGATATTTACACCGTATATAATAGTGATATCTACACCGTATATAATAGTGATATTTACACCGTATATAATAGTGATATCTACACCGTATATAATAGTGATATTTACACCGTATATAATAGTGATTTTTACATCGTATATAATAGTGATATTTACATCTTATATAAAAAAAATATAATTCTGGAATGCGCTGCTAGGTAGCTGCAATTTGTGATAGCTCTCCCTTAACTTTGTATATCATAGTGATATTTACACCGTATATAATGGTGATATTTACACCGTATATAATAGTGATATTTACTCCGAATGTAATAGTGATATTTACACCGTACATAATAGTGATATTTACACCGTATGTAATAGTGATATTTACACCGTATATAATAGTAATATTTACACCGTATATGATAGTGATATTTACACCGTATATAATAGTGATACTTACATCGTATATAGCAGTGATATTTACACCGTATGTAATAGTGATATTTACACCGTATATAATAGTGATATTTACACCGTATATGATAGTGATATTTACACCGTATATAACAGTGATATTTACACCGTATATATATTTATAAACAGACATTTATAAGCAGACATATTTATAAACAGACATTTATAAGTAGACATATTTATAAACAGACATTTATAAGCAGACATATTTATAAACAGACATTTATAAGTAGACATATTTTTAAACAGACATTTATAAGCAGACATATTTATAAACAGACATTTATAAGTAGACATATTTATAAACAGACATTTATAAGCAGACATATTTATAAACAGACATTTATAAGCAGACATATTTATAAACAGACATTTATAAGCAGACATATTTATAAACAGACATTTATAAGCAGACATATTTATACACAGACATTTATAAGTAGACATATTGATAAACAGACATTTATAAGCAGACATATTTATAAACAGACATTTATAAGTCGACATATTTTTAAACAGACATTTATAAGCAGACATATTTATAAGTAGACATCTTTATAAACAGACATTTATAAGTAGACATATTTATAAGCAGACATATTTATAAACAGACATTTATAAGCAGACATATTTATAAACAGACATTAATAAGTAGACATATTTATAAACAGACATTTATAAGCAGAAATATTTATAAACAGACATTTATAAGTAGACATCTTTATAAACAGACATTTATAAGTAGACATATTTATAAACAGACATTTATAAGCAGATATATTTATACACAGACATTTATAACCAGACATATTTATAAACAGACATTTATAAGCAGATATATTTATACACAGACATTTACAAGTAGACATATTTATAAACAGACATTTATAAGCAGACATATTTATAAACAGACATTTATAAGTAGACATATTTATAAACAGACATTTATAAGCAGACATATTTATAAACAGACATTTATAAGTAGACATATTTATAAACAGACATTTATAAGCAGACATAAACAGACATTTATAAGTAGAGATAATCAGACATTTATAAGTAGACATATTTATAAACAGACATTTATAAGCAGACATATTTATAAACAGACATTTACAAGTAGACATATTTATACACAGACATTTATAAGCAGACATATTTTTAAACAGACATTTATAAGCAGACATATTTATAAGCAGACATATTTATAAACAGACATTTATAAGCAGACATAAACAGACATTTATAAGTAGAGATAATCAGACATTTATAAGTAGACATATTTATAAACAGACATTTATAAGCAGACATATTTATAAACAGACATTTACAAGTAGACATATTTATACACAGACATTTATAAGCAGACATATTTTTAAACAGACATTTATAAGCAGACATATTTATAAACAGACATTTATAAGTAGACATGTTTATAAACAGACATTTATAAGTAGACATCTTTATAAACAGACATTTATAAGCAGATATATTTATAAACAGACATTTATAAGCAGACATATTTATAAACAGACATTTATAAGCAGACATATTTATAAGCAGACATATTTATCAACAGACATTTATAAGCAGACATATTTATAAACAGACATTTATAAGTAGACATATTTATAAACACATTTATAAGCAGACATATTTATAAACATACATTTATAAGCAGACATATTTATAAACAGACATTTATAAGCAGACATATTTATATACAGACATTTATAAGCAGACATATTTATAAACAGACATTTTTAAGTAGACATATTTATAAACAGACATTTATCAGCAGACATATTTATAAACAGACATTTATAAGTAGACATATTTTTAAACAGACATTTATAAGCAGACATATTTATAAACAGACATTTATAAGCAGACATTTATAAGCAGACATATTTATAAAACAGACATTTATAAGCAGACACATTTTTATAAACAGACATTTATAAGTAGACATATTTATAAACAGACATTTATAAGTAGACATCTTTATAAACAGACATTTATAAGCAGACATATTTATAAACAGACATTTTTAAGCAGACATATTTATAAGCAGACATATTATAAACAGACATTTATGAGCAGACATATTTATAAACAGACATTTATAAGCAGACATATTTATAAACAGACATATTTATACACAGACATTTATAAGCCGACATATTTTTAAGCAGACATGTTCATAAGCAGACATTTATAAACAGACATATTTATAAACAGACATTTATAAGCAGACATGTTTATAAGCAGACATGTTTATAAACAGACATGTTTATAAGCAGACATATTTATAAGCAGACATATTGAAACGTACTTCTTCCCCGGTACATAACAAGTCGGCGATGCGCGTGTGACGTCATGAAGCTTCATTTGGATGGTATAGCGGTCGTTAACAGAGCGAAGCGAGCCGCAGATACATCAGCCACCACAATTCCACTTTGAAAGATCGATGCAAAGCCGAGCAGCTCGAGCTTAACATCACTGCTGAAAGACACTGAAACGTGGAACTACGAAAAAAAAGACTTTAACGGCGTTGTAAACAATGTTTGCGTTTATCAGCCGTAAGTCTCTAATCCTTCCTCTAGTCCCTTTAACTAAGCAAACAGGGTGGAGCCTCTGATTGGATCATTACCGCACGTGTCGGAGCCTCTGATTGGATCATTACAGCATGTGTCGGAGATTCTGATTGGATCATTACCGCATGTGTCGGAGATTCTGATTGGATCATTACCGCACGTGTCGGAGCCTCTGATTGGATCATTACAGCATGTGTCGGAGATTCTGATTGGATCATTACCGCATGTGTTGGAGCCTCTGATTGGATCATTACTGCACGTGTCAGAGATTCTGATTGGATCATTACCGCATGTGTCGGAGATTCTGATTGGATCATTACCGCATGTGTCGGAGCCTCTGATTGGATCATTACTGCACGTGTCAGAGATTCTGATTGGATCATTACCGCATGTGTCAGAGCCTCTGATTGGATCATTACCGCACGTGTCGGAGATTCTGATTGGATCATTACCGCATGTGTTGGAGATTCTGATTGGATCATTACCGCATGTGTCAGAGATTCTGATTGGATCATTACCGCACCTGTCGGAGCCTCTGATTGGATCATTACCGCATGTGTCGGAGATTCTGATTGGATCATTACTGCATGTGTCAGAGATTCTGATTGGATCATTACCGCATGTGTCAGAGATTCTGATTGGATCATTACCGCACGTGTCGGAGCCTCTGATTGGATCATTACCGCACGTGTCGGAGCCTCTGATTGGGATCATTACCGCATGTGTCGGAGATTCTGATTGGATCATTACCGCATGTGTCAGAGATTCTGATTGGATCATTACCGCACGTGTCGGAGCCTCTGATTGGATCATTACCGCATGTGTCGATTATCTTCCAGCTGCAACAAGTTATTTAATCCCAACTGGTGCAATGAGTTGCTTCTCGTTTCCATGACAACTATGTGGAAAGACACATCCGTTTTAGTGGAAAAGATGTTAGTCTGTCTGAGAAGGGTCAGGTCCAGGTTCAGGTCCAGGTCTAGGTCCAGGTTCAGCAACAGCATGTGCTCAAAGAAAAAGGTCAAAATAATTTACATTTAAAGTGTAAATTAAACTCAGACTCTTGAAAAGCTGCAGGCGGAGCAAACGAGACGCTTGTGGATAAAAACCAAACTGAAAAGCCGTCTTCAGTGTGGACATGAAGACACCGGGACTGTGGTGAGACAAAGATCTGGAGGCAGAGTCCCGTCTCCTGGAGACAGCAAAATCAGCTCGGTCCACGCTGGGCAGGGTCCTGCCAGGACCAGGGACTCCACATGACCACACTGCAAAAACTCAAATCTAACCAAGGAGATTTTTCTCATTTCTACTCAAAATATCTCATCACACTCAGAATGAGACAAAAGTACCTGAAGAGAAACATTTCAGTGAGATACAGGAACTTGTTTTGAGACAATTCATCTTATTCCTGGAAATCTTGTCAAGAATATTTAACTTGTTCTATTGGCAGATTTTTCTTTTTTTTTTTTTTTTTGCTTATTACAAGCAAAAAATAAATAAAAAAATCTTGGCCACTCTTAAAATAAGTAAAAAGCAAACAAACAAACAAATAAAGATTGTTTGAGTCAGATGAAAGTTCCTGAAGGAAAAATAGAAACAGCCGTATGTTGTGACGTTTGTTGAAGCAGAGCCGGTAAATGAGTCAAACATGGGGGATGTCTGACATCATCCATGTGAGGTGATGAACTCCTGCTACGCCGACGCTTCGCTCAGAAAACGTGTCCTGCTTTTTCTTCCAGATGCTGAGAAAGATTTCAGTGGAGGAAGCGGTGGAGGACAGATCCACGGCCGAGCTGGACGCGCTGAAGCACCGAGACTGGGTGAGCTGAGACGGCCGTGTCCGGCCGACAGACGCTGCAGCTGGTTCTGCAGGTGAACGCAGGTGTTGGTTTCCCTGCAGGCTCGGCTGTGGGTGCAGCTGATGAAGGAGCTGCGGCAGGGCGTGAAGCTGAAGAAGGTCCAGGAGCAGCCCTTCAACCCCCCTCCCCACCGAGTTCAGCCTCACGCCATTCGAGATGCTGATGCAGGACATCCGAGCGCGCAAGTTCCAGCTGCGCAAAGTCATGGTGAGCATCCTGAACAGGTCCGGGTGGAGCCAGGGTCCGGTCAGCCAGGGTCCGTGGTTAGAGAGGAAAAACCTAACGTTAAATCAATGGTAGACAACGTTTGAAGCTGTGGGAACGATTTAACCTAGACTACAAAGTCAAAACTTTCGATGTCATCCATGAAACTGTTGCTAATGAAACGATTTCAGTCATCTTCAGACACCGTGAATGACTGATGTGTTAGATGTACTTAAAGAGCTGTTTGCATTTGAATTTGAGGTTTTCTACAGCTGCAACTTCTAATCAGCAACATCCAAACAAAGAAAAGCTGGAAATATATTGATTTGCATATTATTTATGTAAATCACTTTTTCACACAGGACCATGGAATAAAAATCTTAATTTAAAAACTACATTTTGTGTTTACTTGTGTTATCTTTGTCTCACATTTAAATTTGTTTGATGATCTGAAACATTTAAGTGTGACAAACATGCAAAAACGAAATCAGGAAGGAGGAAACACTTTTTCACACAAATGTAAACATACATATATATATATATATATATATATATATATATATATATATATATATATATATATATATAATATATATATATATATATATATATATATATATATATATATATATATATATATACAGTATATGCACATATCACACACACACACACATATACAGATATATATATATTTGGGGGATGTTGGTGGGGTACAACCCCAGTATACCTGCTAGAATAAATTAGACTACACCACTGTTTCTGTCCCACCCAGGTCGATGGAGACATCCCCACCAGAGTGAAGAGAAATGCCCACGAACTGATCCTGGACTCTCATCCGATCCAGACCTCCACTGAAACCCGTGAGCTTCGTGCTTTTCCTCCGCAGCAGCATTGATGAACATTAGTTGCTAACCGGCTAGCGGACCAGTCCAGACTGGAGCTTTTCCAGCTGGAAAAAGTTTCGCAGCATATTTTATCTAAAATGTTGATTACAGACGGAGCGTTAAAGGATAAGTTTCTTTTTTTCAACCTGGACCTTATTTCTAGGAGTTTATACGTGCACTTACTCACCCGGTAACGTTTCTGTATTACTTTGAGTCGCCCTCCAGTGTACATCCATATAATGGGAGAGACGGGGCAGCTCTCTCTAAAAGACACCATCTGCAGCACAATTCCTTCATTTCACCAATACTTTAAAGGATCTAGAGGTAGGATTAAAAAAAATGACCCCCAACTGGTTCCCCCTAACTGCAGCCACCAGCCAAGCCGTCACAGGAGCACAAACTGAAGCTATAACATTGTTCACTACCCTGACTAATTCTTTTCCTCCGTAGTTCCACGTTTTAGTGTCTTTCAGTTGATCTGGATCGTTTTTGCTGACGGCAGAAGAATCCATAACTATTGCTTACAGTGTCTGAATCCCCCACGACGTCTCCTTCCTGGATCAGAAATGTCCATGTACCGTGGAAACCAGTAAACAGATCATGTTGGGCTCTAAAAATCTACTAAATGACGTCGTTTCTAGTAAATTCTGGCTGCTACCCACTCAGGACACTTGGATTACATTGGACGAGCAGTATGGAGGAATATTGACACGTTTTTTGTGGACTTTTATGGACCTTTTTGGCTCGGACCCCGGTGAACTCCATTATATGAAAGTTGGGGGGAAACGAGAAGCCTTCCTGATCACCGGCTGCATTTGAGATATTAAAAAAGTGCTGCAGAGTCTTTCTCACCATGAGGGGAAGTGGAAGATAAAGTTACATCATTCATGGGTGGACTGTTCCTTTAAGGCGGCCTTGGCTGCAGATAATGTCTTATAGAGAGGCTGCCCCGTCTCTCCCGTTATATGGATGCACGCTGAAGGGCGACTCAATGTAATATCTTCTGAAGGACTTAAAGTGATGCAGAAACTTCACCGGTGAGTACATGCATGTATGAAATCCTGGAAATCAGGTCCAGGCTGGAAAGAAACTCATTCTTTACTCTCTCATATCTCCGTTTTAATGTGTTTGAAGCTGTTGAGCACGTTTGTGCTGCACGTCGCTATAATTATACTGCAGGAGACATGAAAGCTGCCGGTCTGTGTTTATTTCATCACAACAGACATTAAAGGGCAATTCTGCTTTTTTAAATCTGGGCTGTGTTTTCATGTCCTTTCATTTGTGTGAGTGATGGAGAAATGAATGTTCCAGGTAGCTCCAGCATTTATCCGGGCAGGATATCCGGGTAGCATGATGTCGGACACTTGCTGAGACTATCCGAGCCCTTCAGGGTGGAATAAAAGCAGGTTTGTAGGGTGAACTTAGAGGCGGGGGCCAGTTGCTCCATACTGATCATTAGCTGCTGCAGGATAAATACTGGATATCTGGAACATTCATTTCTCCATCACTCACATATGAAAGGACATGAAACACACCCCAGGTTAGAAAAAGAGACATTCTGATTCCAGCATTGAAATCACAGTCCCAGAATGGTTTTTAGAGGGTAGGGGGAGAATAATTCCTCCTGCCACGTTTGTATCGTTTCCCGTCTTACATGGAACATGTGCTGCATGGCTGCTGCTCATTCAGATCCAGCTTCATCATCTGCGCAGGCTTTGCACCTGCTTTACGTCTCACATGTTAAACTTCATCGTTGTTTTCATCATCAGGTGTCGGAGCGCAGCCTCCCCCCTCCCCCCCCGCAGGAGCAGTCCCTCCATGAGCGGGTCCTGGCGGAGATCAAGCAGGAGAGGAAGCTCAGACCTGTGGTCCAGCACAGCAGCAGACGTACGATGAATGCTTGTCTCCATCAGATGCGATGCTCCGTGTGACGTTGTGATCAGGACTGATCAGGCTAGCAGAAGCGGGTTAAAGGTCACGGTGCAGGAAAACAGCTGATGGGTCAGATATGAAGCACCGAGCCGTAACTCTGCAACACCAGCTAAACACCATGTTCAGACACCGCCAACGAAGCTTCTGCAGCCAGACGTCGTCTCCTGCTGGCTGTTAGAAAACCAGCTGAACTCGTTTTTCTGGTTTTTACTGTCTTTTTTAAATCTTATTCGTTACATTAACAAAGAAAGCAAATAACAAACACAAGGATCAGAACCCCCCCCCCCCAGAAGACCCAGCCCACCTCTGGTACCTGGGGTCAGGTTCTGGTTTGCATACGACCTCTGGTCATAACCGATCCCAGTCTGATCTTCATAACCTCGGTCATCCGCACGTCGGAGGACCTGGGTCCGCTTATACGCGGTTATTCCCTGGTTCTTCTGGTCTCTGGTTTTGGACCATTTGTGGTTCCGGTCTCTGGTTCTGGTCCCTGGTTCTGGTCTCTGGTTTCTGGACCGTTTGTGGTTCCGGTCTCTGGTTCTGGTGTCTGGAGTGTTTGTGGTTCTGGTCTCTGGTTTTGAACCGTTTGTGGTTCTGGTCTGTGGTTCTGGTGTCTGGACCGTTTGTGGTTCTGGTCTGTGGTTCTGGACTGTTTGTGGTTCTGGTCTGTGGTTCTGGTGTCTGGACCGTTTGTGGATCTGGTCTGTGGTTCTGGTGTCTGGACCGTTTGTGGTTCTGGTCCCTGGTTCTGGTTTGTGGTTCTGGTTTCTGGACCGTTTGTGGTTCTGGTCTGTGGTTCTGGTCTCTGGACCGTTTGTGGTTCTGGTCTGTGGTTCTGGTGTCTGGACCGTTTGTGGATCTGTTCTGTGGTTCTGGTCTCTGGACCGTTTGTGGTTCTGGTCTGTGGTTCTGGTTTCTGGACTGTTTGTGGTTCTGGTCTGTGGTTCTGGTCTCTGGACCGTTTGTGGTTCTGTTCTGGTTTCTGGTTTCTGGACTGTTTGTGGTTCTGGTCTGTGGTTCTGGTCTCTGGTCCGTGGTTGTGGTTCTGGTCTGTGGTTCTGGTTTCTGGTCCGTTTGTGGTTCTGGTCTGTGGTTCTGGTCTCTGGTCCGTTTGTGGTTCTGGTCTGTGGTTCTGGTGTCTGGTCCGTGGTTGTGGTTTTGGTCAGTGGTTCTGGTTCTGGTCAGTGGTTCTGGTTCTGGTCTGTGGTTCTGGTTCTGGTCTGTGGTTCTGGTTCTGGTCTGTGGTTCTGGTTCTGGTTTGTGGTTCTGGTTCTGGTCTGTGGTTCTGGTTCTGGTCTGTGGTTCTGGTGTCTGGACAGTTTGTAGTTCTGGTCCCTGGTTCTGGTGTCCGGGTTTTGTGGTTCTGGTCTGTGGTTCTGGTGTCTGGACCATTTGTGGTTCTGGTCTGTTGTTCTTGACTGTTTGTGGTTCTGGTCTGTGGTTCTGGTCTCTGGACTGTGGTTGTGGTTCTGGTCTGTGGTTCTGGTTCTGGACTGTTTGTGGTTCTGGTCTGTGGTTCTAGACCTGGTTGTGGTTCTGGTCTGTGGTTCTGGACCGTGTGTTTTTCTGGTCTGTGGTTCTGGTGTTTGGACCGTTTGTGGCTCTGGTCTGTGGTTCTGGTTCTGGACTGTTTGTGGTTCTGGTCTGTGGTTCTGGTCTGTGGTTCTGGTGGTTAGGACTGGTTTGTGGTTCTGGTCTGTGGTTCTGGTTCTGGACTGTTTGTGGTTCTGGTCTGTGGTTCTGGTGTTTGGACCGTTTGTGGTTATGGTCTGTGGTTCTGGTTCTGGTCCGTTTGTGGTTCTGGTCTGTGGTTCTGGTGTCTGGTCCGTTTGTGGTTCTGGTCTGTGGTTCTGGATCTTTGTGGTTCTGGTCTGTGGTTCTGGTCTGTGGTTCTGGACTGTTTGTGGTACTGGTCTGTGGTTCTGGTCTCTGGACCGTTTGTGGTTCTGGTCTGTGGTTCTGGACTCTATGTGGTTCTGGTCTGTGGTTCTGGTCTGTGGTTCTGGACTCTTTGTGGTTCTGGTCTCTGGTTCTGGACTCTTTGTGGGTCTGGTCTGTGGTTCTGGTCTCTGGTTCTGGTCTGTGGTTCTGGTCTCTGGACTCTTTGTGGTTCTGGTCTTTGGTTCTGGTCTGTGGTTCTGGTCTCTGGACTGTTTGTGGTTCCGGTCTGTGGTTCTGGTCTGTGGTTCGGGTCTGTGGTTCTGGTCTCTGGTCCGGTAATTTGTCTCTGGTCCCTCCTCCCCCAGCGTTCGGCTCCCTTCCCTGTCTGGCCCAGACGTGTCCCTGCAGCGTCAAGTCCACGTCCTGCATGGACCTGTCCCTGTCGGAGCCCCGTCCCCCGTCCCGCCCCCGCGTCCTGCTGAAGGCTCCCACGCTGGCGGAGATGGAGGAAATGAACATATCCGAGGTGAGTCGATGCCGAGGTCTCCGACAGGAACCGAGGTCTCCGTGGAAACGGGGTGATGGTCTGGGTCTGACATCACTGCATCCTGCAGCACATCCAGGAACAGAAAATCCAGACATGTTCTCCAGATACCTCTCCTCCAATCAGAAATGCCCGTCAGTACTGCTCTCTTACTGGAGGATGAAATGGACAGATGTAGGATGTACGACGTGGGAGATGGGACGTATGATGGACGTAAGGTGAAAAGACGTAGGACATCGTATGTAGGGTGTAGGACATACAATGGAGGATGTAAGACGTGTAAGAAGATGTAAGAGGGTGTAGGATGTAGGAAAAAGGATGTAGAACGTAGGATATACGATGTGGGACGTAGGATGCACAATGTAAGAAGTAGGATGTAAGATTTAGGACGTAGGGTGTGGGGCCGTAGGACATAGGACAACAGATGTAGGACAAAGGATGTAGGATGTAGAATGAGGGACCCAGGATGTGGGACATTGAACGAAGGATGTAGGGTGTAGGACATACAATGGAGGATGTAAGACGTGTAAGAAGATGTAAGAGGGTGTAGGATGTAGGAAAAAGGATTTGGGATGTAGGATGTAGGACGTAGGATATACGATGTGGGACGTAGGATGCACAATGTAGGACGTAGGATGTAAGATGTAGGACGTAGGACATAGGACAACAGATGTAGGACAAAGGATGTAGGATGTAGAATGAGGGACACAGGATGTGGGACATGGAACGTAGGATAGCAGGTGGGCGCAGGACATTGGATGTAGACTTAGAATGTAGGACAATGGATGTAGAACGTAGAATGTAGGACATTGGATGTAGGACATAGGATGTAGGATGAAGGACATAGGATGTAGGTGTAGGCCATGTGATGCAGGATTGTAAGACGGAGGATTTAGGATGTAGGACACAGAATGAAGAATATGGAGGACGTAGTTGTATGATGTGGGATGTAGGACGTAGGATGTAGGACGTAGGACGTAGGACAAAGGACGTAGAATGTAGGACATAGGTTGTATGACTTAGAATGTAGGACATGGGACATAGGATGGTGGATGTAAGATGTAGGATGTGGTACGTAGGATTGTAGGACATAAGATGTAGGGATATTTGAATTTTTGCCGATATGCCAATATTCTAAAACTCATGTGGCAGATAACCGATATTGGTTCCAATATTAAAGATGAAGTAAAAAGTTTTGTTAACCGTGTCCGACACTTTGAAAAATAGGGGTCGGAAAATATCGATACACTGAAATATTGCAACGTTTTCATTTGCCATATCAAATCTATATTTAAAAACACAGTATTGTTCTATTTAACATAAAAATCTCACAATGTTTTGTGGAATTCACGGACATTTCATAACACAACGATGAAACATCGCAAGATTTTGTGAGTAAAATAGATCAATACCGCTTTTTCAAATGTCAATATGATATCAGCATATGAAAATATTGTAGTATTTCAATGTATTGATATGTTTTATCTTTAAGTTTTGGTGGTTTTTTAGACTCAAGAAACAGCGGGCTGATCGGTTAAATATTGTGGGATGGCCGATGTCCAATTTTTAGTCTTAAGGCTGATATAGGCCGATACTGATAGGGGCCAATTATATTGTGCATCATTAATAAGATGTAGTACGTAGGATGTATGATGTAAGACATAGGATGTAGGAGGTTAGATGAAGGGTGTGGGATGTTGGACATAGGACGTATGATGTAGTACAAATGATGTAGGATGTAGAATTCAGGATGTATGACATAAAATGTAGGATGTAGGACAGGTAGTAGGATGTAGGACATAGGACATAAGATGAAGGATGTAGTACGTAGGACGCAGGATGTAGGATGTAGGACGTAGGAAGTGGGATGTAGGACGTAGGATGTAGGATGTAGGACGTAAGACGTGGAATGTAGGATTTAGGATATAGGAAGTGGAATGTAGTTGTAGGACGTAGGAAGTGGAATGTAGGACATAGGATGTAGGATGTAGCACGTAGGACGTGGAATGTAGGATGTAGGATCTAGGATGTAGGAAGTGGAATGTAGGATGTAGGACGTAGGATGTAGGACGTGGAATGTAGGATGTAGGACATCTCAGCTTCTGACAGCTGGAATAAATGAAGAACCTGCAGGAGGATTTTTCTGTTCCTGTCTGTTGATGACATGTTTCTGTCTCCTCTTCCCCCCCCCCTTTCCAGGAGGAGGAGTCTCCAGACCATGTGGACCTGAGGAGGACAGAGAGCTCCCCAACGCCCCTGAAGAGGGACCGGTCTTTCTCAGAGCAGGACCTGGTGCTGCTCCGCGGGGACCTGCTGTCGTCCCCATCTGGGTCAGCTCATCTAGGGGAGCCAGTCCGGCCTCGGTCCAGGACGCTGACCGGCGCGGGGCCGCCTCCCCACCACCGAGGTCAGTCTTCATCCTGAACAGCCACGTTAATGTCAGTGTACTTCCACAGATAGATAGTAGGGGTGCAACAATCCATGAACGCGTATGGAACCGTGACCTCCATGTTTGGAATATCCAACGATCCATGTACGCGTATGGAACAATGACCTCCATGTATGGAATATCCAACGATCCATGAACGCGTATGGAACCGTGAGCTCCATGTATGGAATATCCTACAATCCATGTACGCGTATGGAACCGTGACCTCCATGTATGGAATATCCAACAATCCATGTACGCGTATGGAAAAATGACCTCCATGTATGGAATATCCAACAATCCATGTACGCGTATGGAACAATGACCTCCATGTATGGAATATCCAACGATCCATGAACGCGTATGGAACCGTGAGCTCCATGTATGGAATATCCTACAATCCATGTACGCGTATGGAACCGTGACCTCCATGTATGGAATATCCAACAATCCATGTACGCGTATGGAAAAATGACCTCCATGTATGGAATATCCAACAATCCATGTACGCGTATGGAACAATGACCTCCATGTATGGAATATCCAACAATCCATGTACGCGTATGGAACAATGACCTCCATGTATGGAATATCCAACAATCCATGTACGCGTATGGAACCGTGACCTCCATGTATGGAATATCCAACAATCCATGTACGCGTATGGAACAATGACCTCCATGTATGGAATATCCAACAACCCATGTACGCGTATGGAACAATGACCTCCATGTATGGAATATCCAACAATCCATGTACGCGTATGGAACTGTGACCTCCATGTATGGAATATCCAACAATCCATGTACGCGTATGGAACTGTGACCTCCATGTATGGAATATCCAACAATCCATGTACGCGTATGGAACTGTGAGCTCCATGTATGGAGTATCCAACAATCCATGTAGGCGTATGGAACCGTGACCTCCATGTAGCGAATATCCAACAATCCATGTACGCGTATGGAAAAATGACCTCCATGTATGGAATATCCAACAATCCATGTACGCGTATGGAACCGTGAGCTCCATGTATGGAATATCCAACAATCCATGTACGCGTATGGAACTGTGAGCTCCATGTATGGAATATCCAACAATCCATGTACGCGTATGGAAAAATGACCTCCATGTATGGAATATCCAACAATCCATGTACGCGTATGGAACAATGACCTCCATGTATGGAATATCCAACAATCCATGTACGCGTATGGAACAATGACCTCCATGTATGGAATATCCAACAATCCATGTACGCGTATGGAACCGTGACCTCCATGTATGGAATATCCAACAATCCATGTACGCGTATGGAACAATGACCTCCATGTATGGAAAATCCAACAATCCATGTACGCGTATGGAACCGTGAGCTCCATGTAGGGAATATCCAACAATCCATGTACACGTATGGAACCGTGTGCTCCATGTAGGGAATATCCAACAATCCATGTACGCGTATGGAACCGTGAGCTCCATGTAGGGAATATCCAACAATCCATGTACGCGTATGGAACCGTGAGCTCCATGTATGGAATATCCAACAATCCATGTACGCGTATGGAACCGTGAGCTCCATGTATGGAATATCCAACAATCCATGTACGCGTATGGAACCGTGAGCTCCATGTATGGAATATCCAACAATCCATGTTCGCGTATGGAACCGTGAGCTCCATGTATGGAATATCCAACAATCCATGTACGCGTATGGAACCGTGACCTCCATGTATGGAATATCCAACAATCCATGTACGCGTATGGAACCGTGACCTCCATGTATGGAATATCCAACAATCCATGTACGCGTATGGAACCGTGACCTCCATGTATGGAATATCCAACAATCCATGTACGCGTATGGAACCGTGAGCTCCATGTAGGGAATATCCAACAATCCATGTACGCGTATGGAACCGTGAGCTCCATGTAGGGAATATCCAACAATCCATGTACGCGTATGGAACCGTGAGCTCCATGTATGGAATATCCGACAATCCATGTACGCGTATGGAACCGTGACCTCCATGTATGGAATATCCGACAATCCATGTACGCGTATGGAACCGTGACCTCCATGTATGGAATATCCGACAATCCATGTACGCGTATGGAACCGTGACCTCCATGTATGGAATATCCAACAATCCATGTACGCGTATGGAACCGTGACCTCCATGTAGGGAATATCCAACAATCCATGTACGCGTATGGAACCGTGAGCTCCATGTATGGAATATCCAACAATCCATGTACGCGTATGGAACCGTGAGCTCCATATATGGAATATCCAACAATCCATGTACGCGTATGGAACCGTGAGCTCCATATATGGAATATCCAACAATCCATGAACGCGTATGGAACCATGACCTCCATGTATGGAATATCCAAAAATCCATGAACGCGTATGGAACCGTGACCTCCATGTATGGAATATCCAAAAATCCATGTACGCGTATGGAACGGTGACCTCCATGTAGGGAATATCCAACAATCCATGTACGCGTATGGAACCGTGACCTCCATGTAGGGAATATCCGACAATCCATGAACGCGTATGGAACCGTGACCTCCATGTATGGAATATCCGACAATCCATGTACGCGTATGGAACCGTGACCTCCATGTAGGGAATATCCAACAATCCATGTACGCGTATGGAACCGTGACCTCCATATATGGAATATCCAACAATCCATGAACGCGTATGGAACCGTGACCTCCATGTATGGAATATCCAACAATCCATGAACGCGTATGGAACCGTGACCTCCATGTATGGAATATCCAACAATCCATGTATGCGTATGGAACGGTGACCTCCATGTATGGAATATCCAACAATCCATGTACGTGTATGGAACCGTGACCTCCATGTAGGGAATATCCAACAATCCATGTACGCGTATGGAACCGTGACCTTCATGTATGGAATATCCAACAATCCATGTACGCGTATGGAACCGTGAGCTCCATGTATGGAATATCCAACAATCCATGTACGCGTATGGAACCGTGACCTCCATGTATGGAATATCCAACAATCCATGTACGCGTATGGAACCGTAAGCTCCATGTATGGAATATCCAACAATCCATGTACGCGTATGGAACTGTGAGCTCCATGTATGGAATATCCAACAATCCATGTACGCGTATGGAACTGTGACCTCCATGTATGGAATATCCAACAATCCATGTACGCGTATGGAACCGTGAGCTCCATGTAGGGAATATCCAACAATCCATGTACGCGTATGGATCCGTGAGCTCTATGTACGGAATATCCAACAATCCATGTACGCGTATGGAACCGTGAGCTCCATGTAGCGAATATCCAACAATCCATGTACGCGTATGGAACCGTGACCTCCATGTAGCGAATATCCAACAATCCATGAATGCGAATGGAACCGTGACCTCCATGTAGGGAATATCCAACAATCCATGTACGCGTATGGAACTGTGACCTCCATGTATGGAATATCCAACAATCCATGTACGCGTATGGAACAATGACCTCCATGTATGGAATATCCAACAATCCATGAACGCGTATGGAACCGTGACCTCCATGTATGGAATATCCAACAATCCATGTACGTGTATGGAACAATGACCTCCATGTATGGAATATCCAACAATCCATGTACGCGTATGGAACCGTGACCTCCATGTATGGAATATCCAACAATCCATGTACGCGTATGGAACCGTGACCTCCATGTAGGGAATATCCGACAATCTATGTACGCGTATGGAACCGTGACCTCCATGTAGGGAATATCCAACAATCCATGTACGCGTATGGAACCGTGACCTCCATATATGGAATATCCAACAATCCATGTACGCGTATGGAACCGTGACCTCCATGTATGGAATATCCAACAATCCATGTACGCGTATGGAACAGTGAGCTCCATGTATGGAATATCCAACAATCCATGTACACGTATGGAACCGTGAGCTCCATGTATGGAATATCCAACAATCCATGTACGCGTATGGAACTGTGACCTCCATGTATGGAATATCCAACAATCCATGTACGCGTATGGAACTGTGACCTCCATGTATGGAATATCCAACAATCCATGTACGCGTATGGAACTGTGACCTCCATGTATGGAATATCCAACAATCCATGTACGCGTATGGAACCGTGACCTCCATGTATGGAATATCCAACAATCCATGTACGCGTATGGAACCATGAGCTCCATATAGCGAAAATCCAACAATCCATGTACGAGTATGGAACCGTGAGCTCCATGTATGGAATATCCAACAATCCATGTACGCGTATGGAACCGTGACCTCCATGTATGGAATATCCAACAATCCATGTACGCGTATGGAACTGTGACCTCCATGTATGGAATATCCAACAATCCATGTACGCTTCTGGAACCGTGACCTCCATGTATGGAATATCCAACAATCCATGTACGCGTATGGAACCGTGACCTCCATGTAGGGAATATCCAACAATCCATGTAAGCGTATGGAACTGTGACCTCCATGTATGGAATATCCAACAATCCATGTACGCGTATGGAACCGTGAGCTCCATGTAGCGAATATCCAACAATCCATGTACACGTATGGAACCGTGAGCTCCATGTATAGAATATCCAACAATCCATGTACGCGTATGGAACTGTGACCTCCATGTATGGAATATCCAACAATCCTATGTACGCGTATGGAACCGTGACCTCCATGTATGGAATATCCAACAATCCAT
>JALJCO010008731.1:0-15072 GCA_023101725.1 Atherinomorus stipes
GGGGCAGCATTACCAGCCCAGTTTAACGTCCCGGTGTGGGGCAGCATTATCAGCCCAGTTTAACGTCCCGATGTCCCGATGCGGGGCAGCATTATCAGTCCAGTTTAACGCCCCGCTGTTCCGAAGCGGGGCAGCATTATCAGTCCAGTTTAACGCCCCCATGTCCCGGCGGGGCAGCATTATCAGCCCAGTTTAACGCCCCGCTGTCCTGACGCGGGGCAGCATTATCAGCCCAGTTTAACGTCCCCCTGTCCCGAAGCGGGGCAGCATTATCAGTCCAGTTTAACGCCCCGATGTCCGATATATATAACCCCCCCGGCGCGGGCAGCATTATCAGTCCAGTTTAACGTCCTGGTGTCCCGGCGCGGGCAGCATTATCAGTCCAGTTTAACGCCCCGATGTCCCGATGCGGGGCAGTATTATCAGCCCAGTTTAACGTCCCGACGTCCCGATGCGGGGCAGCATTATCAGTCCAGTTTAACGCCCCGATGTCCCGATGCGGGGCATCTCTACTAATAGCCAAAGTAAGACTATTATAAGCTACAGCATTTAAATGCTGTGTAAGTTGCCTCTTCATGAAATAAACAAGATATAGGATTTGGGAAGGAAGATAAGATTATTATATTGTGTCCCTCCACACTTCATACTGCCATAATGTTTTTATTAAATTAATTTTTAAAAGGTTCCAACTAATGTATTTAGTTGTAATTCTGTTTGGATGTTTTAAAAATCTGCAACATTGCTACTTAAATCTAGTTTGGGGCCTTATGTTCAGTGGAGGATGGGACTTTTCAATAGCTTATAAATATGACAAATTTATATTTCTAAGATGTTTTTGTGAATGAGTCTTTTAAAATGTAGCAGTTACAAAAGTTTGCCTTTTCTGATGTCATTATGTTTACAGTTTACCTTATTTACAATTCAATTGTGTTTACAGTTTGCCTTTTATTTATTATTGTGTTTACAGTTTTCCCCTTTTTTTAATTGATTGTATTTATGGTCTTATGTTGACACTGTTCAAGTTAAAGTTGCTTATTTTAATTCTATAGTGTTCTGTTTCTTTGTCTTGAATCCTATTTTGATTATGAGAATTTAAGTTGTACTACAGTTGGACAGTGCATATCCTGTGCATGTCTATGTTCATTTTTCAAATACTCTGGCCGATATATATCGGATATCGGCTAATATATCGGATATAGTTTTTTTTTTTTAAAGCCCCCGATATCGGTATCGGCCTTAAGAATCCCCTATCGGTCGGGCTCTAATCTAAACTATTGAAAAAACTAAAACTGAAAATAACACGCTATTTCTAAAAAGAATGACGACTGAAACTGTATTGTGTCTTTACAAAACTAACTAAAACGAACAGATTATCACCAAAACATCCTCAGTTTTAGTCTTTGTAAATGTATTTAATCTATCAGCCTTTTGAGCTGAAATGAAATCTGTTTCTGTTTAATCTGTTTACTTTGAATGTCACACCAGACAATCCCTGTAATGGTGACAATATTTACAGTGCACTGTGTATGTGCCAGTGTGGTACATGAAGTAAGCAAGAAGAAGGGAAAGGACAAAAGAAAAAAGAAAAGGGGGTGGGGGAGGGGGGTTAAACAAAAGACAAATTAGACTTCAAAAGAAGATCTGATTACTTCCACGGGTCTCCTATAATTTATAAGAAAAAAACCCAGAAGAAACTAAAACTAATAAAAAAACTAAACCAAACTAAATATTTTCTCAAAAATAAAAACTAATAACTAATAATATAATTAAATAAAATTTAAAAAAAAAAAAAAAAAAAACTAATAACTTCCCCCCCAAAAAACTAAACCAAAACCAAATATTATCCCAAAAATAAAAACTAAGAAAAACTAAAACAAAACTAAATATAACCCCAAAAATAAAAACTTAAGAAAAACTAATAAAAAATAAGCTAAGACTAAATATTTTCCCCAAAATAAAAACTAATAAACTTAACCAAAACTAAATATTATCCCAGAAAGAAAAACAAAGAAAAACTAAGAAAAACTAAACCAAAACTAAATATTTTCCCAAAATTAAAACTAAGAAAAACTAATAAAACTAAACCAAAACTAAATATTTTCCCAAAAATAAAAACTAATAAAAACTAAAATAAAACCAAAGTAAATATTTTCCCCAAAATAAAAACTAATAAACTTAACCAAAACTAAATATTATCCCAGAAAGAAAAACAAAGAAAAACTAAACCAAAACTAAATATTTTCCCAAAAATTAAAACTAAGAAAAACTAGCAAACCTGCTCAAAAAACTAAATTGAATTGAACTGAAAAACAAAAAGTCAAAAGTAAAAGCTAAAATGAATGAAAAGTGCAGCACAATGATCAGCTTGTTGGTGAGAAGGAGACTCCGGCCGAGTCGTGGAGGTGTAAGGGTTAAATCATCACTGACGCGTTTCAGCTTCACGCTTTAACTCCGGCTGCAGACAGCTGCAGTTATTACGATGACATGTCTGATGAGATTAGTGCGGGGGGGGCGCTCCAGTGTGCTTACCGTGCTGGGGGGGGGCTGGTGCAGCCAGCTGCCAGACTTTGAAGTGTCCATCTCTGCTGGCGGAGACCAGCGTGGTGGTCTGGCTGCTGCCCGCCTGCTCGAAGCACATGGCTGTAATCCGTCCCTCGTGGGGAGCCGAGATGGTGGTGTTCAGCACCAAACTGTTACAGGGGTGCGATGAAGCGGGAGAACCCCGTTAGAGAACTTTATTCAGAGCCCCCCTGGACCGGGTGAGAGGCGGTCTCACCCTCTGCGTCTGCTGGTCGAACGCCCACAGCTTCAGGCTGAGCTCCAGCTCGGCAGCTTTCTGCCCCCCTCTCCTCCACCGTGGCCAGCCAGCTGCCGGAGGCGTCGAACGCCGCGCGGACCACCTGGAACTGCTGCGGGCCCAGCTCGCTGATGTACTCCTGCTGGACGATGTCGAGCTGCGGAGACGAGGAGACACCTGAGCGACGGGCGGGACACGCGGATGCGGAGACGAGGAGACACCTGAGCCACGGGCGGCTCACGCGGAAGCGCTGCCGGCCCACAGCCTTACGTTGTACAGCAGCTTGTCTCGCTGCAGCGAATAAAACTGCAGGTGTCCCGGCTTCCCGTTCAGAACCAGCGCTCTGCTGCGTGGGTCCACCACCAGGTCCGTCCTCACGTCTCCCCCTACAGGACAGAGACGGGGGACTGAATCAAGAATGCGGCTGAACCTTAATCATTCACAAACACCATTAACGTCTGTTCGTACACGACAAAGACTTGTTAGAGGCTGGACATGGAACACGGACAGAACGGTGACATCACGCGTGTTCCGGTTGCAGCAACAACGGCAGAAAAACACCTCCCACCACCGGGATGCCGATACGGAGGACACCAGCAGCTGCAGCACGTCCCACAGTCTGCGGCACGTCCCACAGTCTGCAGCACGTCCAACAGTCTGCGGCACGTCCCACAGTCTGCGGCACGTCCCACAGTCTGCGGCACGTCCCACAGTCTGCAGCACGTCCAACAGTCTGCGGCACGTCCCACAGTCTGCGGCACGTCCCACAGTCTGCGGCACGTCCAACAGTCTGCAGCACGTCCCACAGTCTGCAGCACGTCCCACAGTCTGCGGCACGTCCCACAGTCTGCGGCACGTCCAACAGTCTGCAGCACGTCCCACAGTCTGCAGCACGTCCCACAGTCTGCAGCACGTCCAACAGTCTGCAGCACGTCCCACAGTCTGCAGCACGTCCCACAGTCTGCAGCACGTCCCACAGTCTGCAGCACGTCCCACAGTCTGCAGCACGTCCAACAGTCTGCAGCACGTCCCACAGTCTGCGGCACGTCCCACAGTCTGCGGCATGTCCAACAGTCTGCAGCACGTCCCACAGTCTGCAGCATGTCACACAGCCTGCAGCATGTCCAACAGTCTGCAGCATGTCCCGCAGTCTGCAGCATGTCCCACAGTCTGCAGCATGTCCCACAGTCTGCAGCATGTCCCACAGTCTGCAGCATGTCCCACAGTCTGCAGCATGTCCAACAGTCTGCAGCACATCCAACAGTCTGCAGCATGTTACATGGTTTTAGTGGGTTCTAAATGGTTTTAACGGGTTTTAGCTGGTTATAGCTGGTTTTTCATGGTTTTGGTTACAGGTAGATTTACATGGTTTTTGCGGTTTCTACATGGTTTTAACGGATTTCAGCTGGTTTTAGTGGGTTTTTGACAGGTTTTAGATGGTTTTAGCTGGTTTTAGGTAGATTTACATGGTTTTAACAGGTTTTAGCTGGTCATAACTGGTTTTTCATGGTTTTGGTTTCAGCTGGTTGTAGGTAGATTTACATAGTTTTAGTGGGTTCTACATGGTTTTTACGGGTTTCAGCTGCTTTTAATGGGTTTTTGGCAGGTTTTAGATGGTTTTAGGTAGATTTACATGGTTTTAACAGGTATAAAATGGTCATAACTGGTTTTTCATGGTTTTGGTTTCAGCTGATTTTAGGTAGATTTACGTGGTTTTAGTGGATTCTACATGGTTTTAACGGATTTCAGCTGGTTTTAGTGGGTTTTTGACAGGTTTTAGATGGTTTTAGCTGGTTTTAGGTAGATTTACATGGTTTTAACAGGTTTTAGCTGGTCATAACTGGTTTTTCATGGTTTTGGTTTCAGCTGGTTGTAGGTAGATTTACATGGTTTTGTGTGGGTTCTACATGGTTTTTACGGGTTTCAGCTGCTTTTAATGGGTTTTTGGCAGGTTTTAGATGGTTTTAGGTAGATTTACATGGTTTTAACAGGTATAAAATGGTCATAACTGGTTTTTCATGGTTTTGGTTTCAGCTGGTTGTAGGTAGATTTACATGGTTTTGGTGGGTTCTACATGGTTTTAACGGGTTTCAGCTGCTTTTAATGGGTTTTTGGCAGGTTTTAGATGGTTTTAGGTAGATTAACATGGTTTAAGTGGGTTTTAGCTGGTTATGGCTGGTTTTTCATGGTTTTGGTTTCAGCTGGTTTCAGGTAGATTTACATGGTTTTTGCGGTTTCTACATGGTTTTAACGGGTTTCAGCTGGTTTTGTGTAGGTTTTTGACAGGTTTTAGATGGTTTTAGGTAGATTTACATGGTTTTAACGGGTTTTAACTGGTTATAGCTGGTTTTTCATGGTTTTGGTTTCAGCTGGTTTTAGGTAGATTTACATGGTTTTAGTGGTTTTTTCTACATGGTTTTAACGGGTTTCAGCTGGTTTTAGTGGGTTTTTGACAGGTTTTAGATGGTTTTAGCTGGTTTTAGGTAGATTTGCATGGTTTTAACAGGTTTTAGCTGGTCATAACTGGTTTTTCATGGTTTTGGTTTCAGCTGATTTTAGGTAGATTTACGTGGTTTTAGTGGATTCTACATGGTTTTAACGGATTTCGGCTGGTTTTAGTGGGTTTTTGACAGGTTTTAGATGGTTTTAGCTGGTTTTAGGTAGATTTACATGGTTTTAACAGGTTTTAGCTGGTCATAACTGGTTTTTCATGGTTTTGGTTTCAGCTGGTTGTAGGTAGATTTACATGGTTTTAGTGGGTTCTACATGGTTTTTACGGGTTTCAGCTGCTTTTAATGGGTTTTTGGCAGGTTTTAGATGGTTTTAGGTAGATTTACATGGTTTTAACAGGTTTTAGCTGGTCATAACTGGTTTTTCATGGTTTTGGTTTCAGCTGGTTGTAGGTAGATTTACATGGTTTTAGTGGGTTCTACATGGTTTTTACGGGTTTCAGCTGCTTTTAATGGGTTTTTGGCAGGTTTTACGTAGATTAACATGGTTTAAGTGGGTTTTAGCTGGTTATGGCTGGTTTTTCATGGTTTTGGTTTCAGCTGGTTTTAGGTAGATTTACATGGTTTTAACAGGTTTTAGCTGGTCATAACTGGTTTTTCATGGTTTTGGTTTCAGATGGTTTTAGGTAGATTTACATGGTTTTAGTGGGATCTACATGGTTTTAACGGGTTTCAGCTGGTTTAAGTGGGTTTTTTGTGGGTTTTAGCTGGTTTTACATGGTTTTAGCCTGTTTTACATGGTTTTACATGATCTTAGCTGGTTTTACCTGGTTTACATGGTTTTAGATGGCTTTAGCTGGTTTTACCTGGTTTACCTGGTTTTACATAATTTTAGCTGTCTTTACCTGGTTTACATGGTTATACATGGTTTTAGCCTGTTTTACATGGTTTTACATGATTTTAGCTGGTTTTACCCTGGTTAACATGGTTTTAGATGGCTTTAACTGGTTTTACCTGGTTTACATGGTTTTAGATGGTTTTACCTGGTTTACATGGTTATACATGGTTTTAGCTGGTTTTACATGGTTTTAGCCTGTTTTACATGGTTTTACATGATTTCAGCTGGTTTTACCTGGTTTACATGGTTTTAGCTGGTTTTACATGGTTTTAGCCTGTTTTACATGGTTTTACATGATTTTAGCTGGTTGTACCTGGTTTACATGGTTTTAGATGGCTTTAGCTGGTTCTACCTGGTTTACATGGTTTTTAAGATGGCTGACGCTGGTTTTAGCTGGTTTTACATGGTTTTAGCTGGTTTACATGGTTTTACATGGTTTAAGCTGGTTTTACATGGTTTTAGCCTGTTTTACATGGTTTTACATGATCTTAGCTGGTTTTAGCCTGGTTTACATGGTTTTAGAAGGCCAGGTAGAACCAGCTAAAGCTGGTTTTACCTGGTTTACATGGTTTTACATGGTTATACATGGTTTTAACTGGTTTACCTGGTTTAACATGGTTATACGTGGTTTTAGCTGGTTTTACAGGGTTTTAGCCTGTTTTACATGGTTTTACATGATCTTAGCTGGTTTTACCTGGTTTACATGGTTTTAGCCTGTTTTACATGGTTTTACATGATCTTAGCTGGTTTTACCTGGTTTACATGGTTTTAGATGGCTTTAGCTGGTTTTACCTGGTTTACATGGTTTTAGCTGTTTTTACCTGGTTTACATGGTTTAACATGGTTATACGTGGTTTTAGCTGGTTTTAGCTGGTCATAACTGGTTTTTCATGGTTTTGGTTTCAGCTGGTTGTAGGTAGATTTACATGGTTTTAGTGGGTTCTACATGGTTTTTACGGGTTTCAGCTGCTTTTAATGGGTTTTTGGCAGGTTTTAGATGGTTTTAGGTAGATTTACATGGTTTTAACAGGTATAAAATGGTCATAACTGGTTTTTCATGGTTTTGGTTTCAGCTGGTTGTAGGTAGATTTACATGGTTTTAGTGGGTTCTACATGGTTTTTACGGGTTTCAGCTGCTTTTAATGGGTTTTTGGCAGGTTTTACGTAGATTAACATGGTTTAAGTGGGTTTTAGCTGGTTATGGCTGGTTTTTCATGGTTTTGGTTTCAGCTGGTTTTAGGTAGATTTACATGGTTTTAACAGGTTTTAGCTGGTCATAACTGGTTTTTCATGGTTTTGGTTTCAGATGGTTTTAGGTAGATTTACATGGTTTTAGTGGGATCTACATGGTTTTAACGGGTTTCAGCTGGTTTAAGTGGGTTTTTTTGGTGGGTTTTTAGCTGGTTTTACATGGTTTTTAGCCTGTTTTACATGGTTTTACATGATCTTAGCTGGTTTTACCTGGTTTACATGGTTTTAGATGGCTTTAGCTGGTTTTACCTGGTTTACCTGGTTTTACATAGTTTTAGCTGTCTTTACCTGGTTTACATGGTTATACATGGTTTTAGCCTGTTTTACATGGTTTTACATGATTTTAGCTGGTTTTACCTGGTTAACATGGTTTTAGATGGCTTTAACTGGTTTTACCTGGTTTACATGGTTTTAGATGGTTTTACCTGGTTTACATGGTTATACATGGTTTTAGCTGGTTTTACATGGTTTTAGCCTGTTTTACATGGTTTTACATGATTTCAGCTGGTTTTACCTGGTTTACATGGTTTTAGCTGGTTTTACATGGTTTTAGCCTGTTTTACATGGTTTTACATGATTTTAGCTGGTTGTACCTGGTTTACATGGTTTTAGATGGCTTTAGCTGGTTCTACCTGGTTTACATGGTTTAAGATGGCTGACGCTGGTTTTAGCTGGTTTACATGGTTTTAGCTGGTTTACATGGTTTTACATGGTTTAAGCTGGTTTTACATGGTTTTAGCCTGTTTTACATGGTTTTACATGATCTTAGCTGGTTTTAGCCTGGTTTACATGGTTTTAGAAGGCCAGGTAGAACCAGCTAAAGCTGGTTTTACCTGGTTTACATGGTTTTACATGGTTATACATGGTTTTACCTGGTTTACCTGGTTTAACATGGTTATACGTGGTTTTAGCTGGTTTTACAGGGTTTTAGCCTGTTTTACATGGTTTTACATGATCTTAGCTGGTTTTACCTGGTTTACATGGTTTTAGCCTGTTTTACATGGTTTTACATGATCTTAGCTGGTTTTACCTGGTTTACATGGTTTTAGATGGCTTTAGCTGGTTTTACCTGGTTTACATGGTTTTAGCTGTTTTTACCTGGTTTACATGGTTTAACATGGTTATACGTGGTTTTAGCTGGTTTTACAGGGTTTTAGCCTGTTTTACATGGTTTTACATGATCTTAGCTGGTTTTATCTGGTTTACATGGTTTTAGATGGCTTGAGCTGGTTTTACCTGGTTTACATGGTTTTAGATGGTTTTACCTGGTTTACATGGTTTTACATGGTTATACATGGTTTTAGCTGGTTTTACATGGTTTTAGCCTGTTTTACATGGTTTTACGTGATCTTAGCTGGTTTTACCTGGTTTACATGGTTTTAGAAGGCTTTAGCTGGTTTTACCTGGTTAACATGGTTTTACATGGTTATACATGGTTTAAGCTGGTTTTACATGGTTTAAGCCTGTTTTACATGGTTTTACATGATCTTAGCTGGTTTTACCTGGTTTTTAGATGGCTTTAGCTGTTTTTACCTGGTTTACATGGTTTTAGATGGCTTTAGCTGTTTTTACCTGGTTTACATGGTTTTAGACGGCTTTAGCTGGTTTTACTCTGGTTTACATGGTTTTAGATGGCTTTAGCTGGTTTTACCTGGTTTACATGGTTTTAGGTGGCTTCTTTAGCTGGTTTTACCTGGTTTACATGGTTTTAGATGGCTTTAGCTGGTTTCACCTGTTTTACATGGTTTTACATGATCTTAGCTGGTTTTACCTGATTTACATGGTTTTAGATGGCTTTAGCTGGTTTTTGCTCTTGGTTTACATGGTTTTAGCTGGTTTTACCTGGTTTACATGGTTTAACATGGTTATACGTGGTTTTAGCTGGTTTTTGCATGACCTTAGCTGGTTTTACCTGGTTTACATGGTTTTAGATGGCTTTCGCTGGTTTTACCTGGTTTACATGGTTTTACCTGGTTTTACCTGGTTTACACGGTTTAACATGGTTATACATGGTTTTAGCTGGTTTTACCTGGTTTACATTGTTTAACATGGTTATACATGGTTTTAGCTGGTTTTAGCCTGGTTTACATGGTTTTACATGATCTTAGCTGGTTTTACCTGGTTTACATGGTTTTAGCTGGTTTTACCTGGTTAACATGGTTTAAAGGTGCCATGACATCAAATTTCACTTTTCTGGGGTTTTGGGTGTATAATATGATCTATTGTGCACTGATGAGGTCATGTGAATGTCCAGAGTGAGAATCAAAGTTCCTGTTTATGGTCTGTCAGCTTTGTCTCTCTCTGCTCAGAAACAGTTGAATCAGACAGCAGGCTATCATTCTACGTAGTTCCATCATTCTACGTAGTTCTATCATTCTACGTAGTTCCATCATTCTACGTAGTTCCATCATTCTACGTAGTTCTATCATTCTACGTAGTTCCATCATTCTACGTAGTTCTATCATTCTACGTAGTTCCATCATTCTACGTAGTTCTATCATTCTACGTAGTTCTATCATTCTACGTAGTTCTATCATTCTACGTAGTTCTATCATTCTACATTGAAGTTCCATCATTCTACGTAGTTCTATCATTCGATGTAGTTTTATCATTCTACGTAGTTCCATCATTCTACGTAGTTCCATCATTCTACGTAGTTCTATCATTCTACGTAATTTAATTGCTCCAATAAGAGCACACTATCAAGTAAACAGCGCCCCCTCTCTCCTAGCGGTTTATGCACCGTCCGCCTCCCCCCTCCCCTCCCTGTCTGATTCAGCTGCATGTATGGAGCTAGTAGGAACTTCTGTGCAGTCAGGTCTGGGTTTTCAAACAAATGGATTTAAAAGCAAAACTTTGCAGCAACACTGAGGGAGGGGGCCACAACCTTGTCATTACCTGTAAGTTTATTTATTTTCTAAATGCTGTCTTGTCTGATAAACGTAGCTCACAATCTGAACTGCCCATGTTGCTAGCAGTTAGCCTTTTAGCAAACTTCCGACTCCAGCTTGACCTAGATTCTCCAAATAAGGTCATAGCGAAATAAGGTGTAGCCAATCAAAATGAAGTCAACATCGTCTCCGGGTAAAGTTCCATATCATCACCGGACCCAACTGTATTACTGAGGAAGCTGAGGTCTGGCGTTTCAAAACAATACTCGCTGTAAAAAAATGCTGTTTTTTTCTTTGGAGTATTTACATATAAAGTAATGCCAACAACATAAACTAGTTTTTAACTGTTATGTCATCACTCCTTTAACATGGTTATACATGGTTTTAGCTGGTTTTACCTGGTTTACATGGTTTAACATGGTTATACATGGTTTTAGCTGGTTTTACATGGATTTAACCTGTTTTACATGGTTTTACATGATCTTAGCTGGTTTTACCTGGTTTACATGGTTTTAGATGGTTTTAGCTGGTTTTACCTGGTTTACATGGTTTTTGCATGGTTTAAGCTGGTTTTACATGGTTTTAGCCTGGTTTACATGGTTTTACATGATCTTAGCTGGTTTTACCTGGTTTACATGGTTTTAGAAGGCTTTAGCTGGTTTTATCTGGTTTACATGGTTTTACATGGTTTTACATGATCTTAGCTGGTTTTAGCTGGTTTACATGGTTTTAGATGGTTTTAGCTGGTTTTACCTGGTTTACATGGTTTTAGATGGCTTTAGCTGGTTTTACCTGGTTTACCTGGTTTTAGCTGGTTTTACATAGTTTAAGCTGGTTTTACAGGGTTTAACATGGTTTTAGCTGGTTTTACAAGGTGATAGCTGGTTGTACCGGTTTACATGGTTACACACATGGTTTTAGCTGGTTTTACGTGGTTTTACATAGTTTAAGCTGGTTTTATCGGGTTTAACATGATTTTAGCTGGTTTTACATGGTGTTAGCTGGTTTTACCCGGTTTTACATGTTTTAACTGGATATCACTATTTTTTTCTTAATCACAGTATCTAGTTTCTGCATATGAAGTTGCTGGTTTTTACCACAGATCAGCAGCATGATTAGTATTGTTCCTCATTTGTTTTCATGACTATCAGTTTTGGATTTTATTTTTTTTTACAGGTTTTTCATTTTGAAAGTCTCAGCATAGTTTGTGTTTCCACATCTGGAGTTTGGAGGAAGTATTGGGCAGAGCAGGTAAGAGAACCGTGAACCGGCTCTGATGACACCAAGTTACAACACATACAGGATTTACACAAAGGAAACTGCACATAAAAGAACCTGATTCAAAAACAGAGTTTAAATATATAATCGAAATATAAAGGTTAGAGATACTGAATTATTCAATACTTTTCTGCATTTATATAGTTTTTGTATGCTCATTTAGTAGTTTTATGAAAAAATGGCTGAATTTTGAATAATGGCCTCAATAGTGAAGAATCTTTTTTTAGGTTATATCAGTTATAGATATTCCAGGTAAAGCCCCTTGAAATGCCTTTATCAGCTGCTTTATTATCCGCAGCTGAGATCCATCCATCCAAACGTTCGTACTCTGATACCAAAAAGGAGTGAATCTTAAAAACTAAAGGAGATAGATGGCTGCAATAACCTGGAGTGTTTAGAAGGATTTATTTTCATTTTGTACTTTTAGGAATGTTTTGGATCACTACATTTTGTTTTTTTTAGTTAGCAAGATGTGATGAAAACAATTAAGATTTGTGTGTATTTTTCATTTTCATGTCATTCTTTGAAGAGCATTGTAAGTCATTACTGTCCACTGATGTTCATCACCTCGTAGCTGAAGTTGGACAGATAATAAACATTTAAAACCCCAAGAAATGAGCCCACTATGCACAAAACTACCAGAGCAGGCAGAGACGAGCCATCGCTATTGCAGTTAATAAAGGGTTAACAGAGTCATTCAGTGGGACTATGATCAGTGATGACTGGTGCCGAGTATGACGCGGCAGATTAAAGGCTTCCTCCGGTACAATAAACCCCTGTTCCTGCATCCTGAGGGGTCAAGGTTGCTCCGGAGATTTCCAGTACGTTTACTTTTTATGAGCCGTGTTTACGATCAGAGTACGCTGTTGTCACCTGCAGGCAGGACTCACCTTTGACAGGCCCTGGATGACGGCCGACACCTTCACAGCTCTGGATGACCAGGATTTCTGATGGACACACAGACGTTAGCTGACATCATCCGATCTGAGAGGATGGACACCAGTTCCAGTCTCCGTTACATACACTCGTCCTCATTATTCACACCCTCCAATGGGCTCTACGCATAGCTACACTCCTTCCTGAACGTAACCCAGCTCCTCTGTTTCCTGTCTTTCATTCCTGGACGGACTGATTAATCCAGGTGTGCCTGCCCTCAGGAACTGGACAGACACACCTGGATTAATCAGTCTGTCCAGTCATGAGAGACAGGAGACAGAGAGGAGATACCTTAAGATCAGAGGACATCAGAGGATGATATGGTCAAATTACTCATTTGCCTAAAAATTCTGCACTTCCTGTATTCTATCACGGCCTTTCATTTGTCCTCGTCCCCAACGTTACACCCGTACTACCGTGTACGGTGTGATACGACCCGCCCTTCATCAACCACAACATGCACTGAGATGCACCAGCACAGCTGCCCTGCGTCCCGGGCTTCGGCTCCTCTTGCGGTGCAAGTCGCACTGGTGCAACTTTATTAAAGTTTGACTCGCACTTGACACTCATGGGAAGGTGCCTCTGATGTGTCTGGGACAACTTGCTGGTTTTTTATTAAATTGTTACTTCAAACCACAATTCAAAAGTAATATTTTATTTCACTAAACTATAATTTTGCAAATTTTTATTTATTATTATTTCTTTAGTTTCTTGTAATTTGAGTTTAGTCTTTTCTCTGACAGGGAGGGGATGAATAATCTAGAGGAGACAGTAACTGAGGAGCCATTAACTCATTGACTGCCAGACCTTTTCCCAGCAGAGCTCCATATCACCAGGATTTTGAAGCATTTTCACTGATTTTGGAGATCCACAGAATATTGTGTACTATGCCAATACAAACACTGAATGTACCAAAGGAAAGCTTAGACTCTTTCTTTATCAGAAAAAAAAACATTTGTTTCTAGCTTTTTCCATTCTTTAGTAATCTGCAGTAGAACATGGGTTTGTTGCAGCGAAAATGCCTGTTTCTGACCAAAAAGCAGAGAAAACGAGCTTTGAATGCTGAGTCCGCTTCAAGTGGAAAAGTGTCTTTGATGCCAATATTTTTTAATTTAGTAAAACCTTCATCATCTGATCAGCTGTTTACTTCTATGAAACAACAAATACAACACTGAGAAAAGAGTTTTTGGAGTGCAAAATAATTATTTACTACCTGAATAAGCCACAAGTTTGTGTCACAATATTTGGCAGAAATGTCTTTTCTACTCCTCCCCCCTCCCTCCTTCCACCGCAGCTTAGGCACGCGCAACCCCCCCCCCACGGGAAACGACCGCGTGCTGTTGACTTACTTTCACTTTCAGCTGCCGCACTTCGCTGCTGTATTTCCATCAGTGTCCTCACTCGATCGTGTCTGTCACCGATCACTTTTTCCACAAATCTTTCCTCCTTCATCCACCTCCTAAACTGCTTCCACACACTCCCGGTCACCATGTCCCCCGCAGCAGAATTCAGCATACTTCTTGGGCTAAATATCATTGTTAGCATGTGAATACAGGAAGCATCATAGCATCGTATCACTTCCTGGTAGTTTTTTTAAGCTTGTCTCACATTTCATCTGTTGGATTCGATGAAAACTACCGAAATAATCATGATCAGCCTTTGGTTCTCTGACAAGCTCCTCCAGGGATTAAACAGCTCCCCCAACTTAAAACCCTTCATTAACGTTGGAAACACGTGAATTGGCAGTGCGTTAAGTTGAATTAGCATTGGAAACACGTGATTGGCAGTGCGTGTTGATTTGAATTAACTTGCCAAAAACACGTGATTGGCAGTGCGTTAAGTTAGATGCTGTAGGAAACACGTGATTGGCGATTCAACGTTGATTTAAATTAACATGAAAACACGTGATTGTGATTGCGTTGAGTTGATTAACATGAAAACACGCCAGTGTGATTAACGTTAAGTTGAGTCTTGCCGACACGTGATTGTATTAACGTTTAGATTTAGATGCTGTAGGAAACACATGATTGGCAGTTAACGTTGGATTTGAATAAACATGGAAACACGTGATTGTGATCAACGTTTGGATTTGAATTAACGTAGAAACACATGATTGGCAGTTAATTTGGATTTGAATAAACATGGAAACACGTGATTGGCAGTCAACGTTTGAATTGAATTAACATGGGAAACATGTGATTGGCAGTTAACGTTTGGTTAGATTAACATGGAAACCGTGATTGTGATCAACGTTTGGTTAGATTAACATGGAAACACGTGATTGGCAGTTAACGTTTGGTTGTTTTAACATGGAAACACGTGATTGGCAGTCAACGTTTAGTTGGTGCGTAGAGCACGTGATTGGTCTTTGTTGGTTAGATGCACGTAGAAACACGTGATTGAAGTTAACATTCAGTTTGAATTAACGTAGAAACACGTGAATGGCAGTTAACATTTGGATTTAGTGCGCATTAGAAACACGTGAAGTGTGGTCTTTGTTGGATTTGGATGCGTAGAAACACGTAGATGGCAGCTTCCAGTGAGTTAATGAACCGGCTGCCTCATGTTTCT
>JALJCO010008732.1:0-16967 GCA_023101725.1 Atherinomorus stipes
TGCTTCGTTCAGTTACGTATTGCTCTGCATTGGTGCTGCTACTTTTCTGTACAATTATGTAATTAATCTGTCTGCATTTACATCTATGTCATTATGTGGCCTGCCACTTCTGTAATGTTTAGCTGAAACTTTCCTCTTGAAGACTTCAGCTCCAGTTTAATGGAAAGACCGGGTACTGCAGCACAGTGCTTGCACTGAAATCCCGGTGCCCACCCCACCCCTACCCAGATCTGACCGGAAGAGATATTTCAAGTCCTCCGACAGCCTGCACTGTGGACACCTGCAGGGAGAACATCTGAGCGGAAGGTTGACTCATTTCCCCAAAATATGTACACATCTTCAGTTGATCCTTCACTGCACCATAAGAGACTACTAAAACACAAGTGAGAAATTAGACTGCTTATTTAACAATAAGCAGATGAAATATATGCAAGAGGACTTTTTATAACAGGAAACTTTGTTGATTTGAGAACAAACAGGTTGTAAAAATCATTTAAATTTTCATCGTCTGGCAGTAAACCTTTACTTTTTGTACCCAAAGGAAAATTTTTGGTAAAAAAAAAAAACAGTGAATGTCCAGTTAGAAAATTATCAGGACATTTTTTCTGGTAACTGTGTGGACACTTCCGTTCATCCCAAAATTCCTCACTTTCACGTTACATGATCTGTTGCATTCATGTTTTTAATCCAAAAATGCAAAAATTCTGTACTTTCAAAGCCATGTTATATTCAAGATACCACACAAAACAAAATAGAATATTTTAACCAAATTAAAATATTTACTTGAATTGGTAACAAGTGATTGAATTTAGTTCATTTAAGATCAGCTATTAAGGACAAAGGACAAAGTCTTTTTCAAAAGGTCAGTTCACATGCATTTTTAACAGTCTTTCTTAGTCATTCATTTTATTTATTTATTTATTTATTTAACCTTTATTTAACCAGGCAAAGACATCAAGAATAAGATTCTTATTTACAATGCCTGTCTGACATTGTACAGTTGTCAACTGCAACGTGTATGGCTTCAATTCTCCTCCCCTTAACAGAACCCTATTTAACCTACTAACAGAAAAATTAAAAAAGTCTGCAGAATAAGTACCCAGACTCCTACATGATCCTAAGTGGTGATTTTAATGTATGTCCTGACAATATGGTTGACAGATTACCTCCTAGACCAAACTTATCACTCAGTCACAATCAGATCTTCGAGCTCTGTACTAACTTATCCCTGACAGATGCTTGGCGTTTTTTTCCATCCAGACACCATTGATTTTACATGGTGTAATCGAAATTTATCTCTGAAATCCAGAATTGATCTTTTTTTCATTTCTTCTTCGGCTCTTCAATGGGTTAAAGATGTAAACCATTTGTATGCCCCCCTATCAGACCATAAACAAATTATCCTAAAACTAGGCACCTTTCCAAGCAGCTGTAACCTGAGAAGATACTGGAAATTGAACAATTCTCTGCTTAAAGATGACAAATTTACTGATTCTTTAAAACTTAGCTCTTGATCTGCTTGACAACAATGTAAACTATGACCCATTAAATGCTTGGAAGTTCTTTAAATATAAAGTTAGACTGGAAGCTATTAGAAGGAGCAAAGAAATTAAAATGGAAAAAAACGTGCAGAATCTGAACTAATGAATAAACCTAATATTTTGCTATCAAAAAACTCTATCTTCCTAGAAGAAGAAATAGAATTAAACATTTTCAGGATACAACTAGATGAAAAGTACCTGCATCTTGCTAGAGGTGCTTTTATAAGATCCCGAGCCAAATGGCTGGAAGAGGGAGAAAAAAACACAAACTACTTCTATGCTCTGGAAAAAGAAACTTCAAGAGGAAATCCTTAACAGGTTTAAACATCAATGGAACTTTTTCCACAGACTTAAAGCTAATCTCAAACTTTGTATCAGAATTATAGTAACCTTTACAAGTCCAATTTTGACTCCAAAAAATGCTCAGAATTCATGGAAAAAATTAGCATATTTATCCCAGTAATTGATTAACCTATTAAAACCTCGTGTGATGCATGCTTATCTGCCACTGAGCTAAAGCAGGCCCTTGCCTCAATGAAAAAGGAAAATCTCCTGGTATTGATGGCCTCTCTGTTGAATTTTATCCACATTTCTGGGATATTCTTCATGAACCTCTTTTACGCATGTACAATAAATGTATCAGCCGTGGGGAAATGATTCCTACAATGAAACAGGGCATTATCTCCCTCATTCCCAAACCTGACAAAGATTCCCTTCTCATTGTCAATTGGCGCCCCATCTCCCTCCTAACTATTGATTATAAAATGCTAGCCGTAGTATATGCAAACAGGCTTAGAAAAGGTCTAGACAAGATTATATCAGAAACTCAGACTGGTTTCATGAAAAATAGACACATTAGCTGTAACATAAGACTCATTCTAGATCTGCTCGATTATTCTGACAATGTGAATCCAGAGGCCCTAATTTTATTTTTAGACTTTTACAAAGCATTCGACACCATTGAACATCAATTGCTCTTTCTCACTTTAAAAGCTTTTGGCTTTGGCTCTACTTTTATTGACGTGATCAAAATGTTTTATAACAATATTAACAGTTCAATTACGGTATTAACAATCTAGAAACTTCAAACAGATTTCCCATCAATAGAGGTGTCAGACAGGGCAGCCCGATCTCCCATTTTTTGTTTATTTTAGCGACTGAATTGTTGGCAGTTTCCATCGTGAAAGACGAATTTTTTCTATGAAATTTCAGTTTTCAATCGAAAACTTAAAATTTCCCAGCTGGCTGATGATACAGTCCTCTTTGTAAAAATAAAAACCAGCTTTCCCACTCTATTATCTTAGTGAAGCATCTGGTTTGACCCTAAATACTTCTAAATGTGTAATATTACCACTACACAGCTGTTCCCACCCCCTTTCTTGATAACATCCCAGTCAAAGATTCTGTGAAATATCTTGGCATTAATATAACCAAAAATCCAAATACCAGACAGCACTTAAACTTCTTGAATAGATTAAATAAACCAAAACAATTCTTAATATCTGGAATCAAAGAGATTTATCAATATTAGGCAGGGTCCTGTTATCTAAAGCTGAAGTTTGTCCCGTTTTAGTTTATCCCTACATATAAATGATTCCTTAATAGCTGAAATAAATAAAGTCTTCCTTAACTTTGTTTGGAAAAATAAACCACATAAGCTTAGAAAAACGATACTCTCCAATTGCAGAACAGAGGGAGGACTTGAAGTCTTACTGTGCGTTCAGACCAAGAGCGACTAAAGCTGTAAAATCGCCGGAAGTCATTCACTTTCAATGGACAGGAGCGACAAGAGCGAATAAAGCGACAGAAGCGACGAGCTACAAAAGTTGAGCGATTAGAGCGACTAAACAAAGTTAAAAATAGTTTAACTTTATGCAAATTGGCTATGACACGTTTCGGCTGTAAAACCCTGACAACCAACGTTGTTCACGTCCCGGAGTCCCCGGAAACGAACTCTGAACTCTGGTGCCGTATTTTGGTTCCGAGTCAAAATGACAACAGAAACGCTGATAACTGCCGTCGCTGACCCCCCAGTATTGTATGACCTGACACTTTACGCCTTTCAGGATCTCCAAAAGAAGGCTCTGGCCTGGGAAGAGGTATCACGTGCCGTTGGTTTGTCCGGTAAGTTGATAAAATTATTGTTAAAATAGGCGCGAAACTTGCCTGCTAATCGAGCGCCTAGCATGCTATGTGAATGGGACGATATCATTTATGAATATGGAAAGTACTATGTTATAATAATAATCATTGACAGGGATAAAAATACATATTTCCCTTTTGTCCCTCGTCTTGACATTTAGTTTGAGAGTGAGAGATGAAGGAGTGAAGATCTGCAGATGCAGATCAGTGAAGATGATGTACTCAACTAAGCTACAACATTATTTTGTTTTGGGGTGTAATTTAATCAGTTATGTCCAGACCGTTGTTTTTCAGTAGGAGAGGGATTTCTGGTTAAAGGGACACTGTGTAATCGGGAGCAGCTCCCTCGTACTTTTCATGCTGCGTTCGCGTGAAACCGGGCAGACCGACGACATCCGCTGCATGTAAAGTTATCACCGGCCTCTATGTGAAGACGTGGTCCGTCAGTTACAGTGATATCAGTCCACATCTGTTCGGTTGTCATGGCGATGTCGTATTGTTTTCCCTGACCCATGTTTTACCGTCTTTCGCTCGGCTTTATTGATTAAAATGACATCTGGTTTGTTACCAACGGCCGTCTGCACGTGAACCCAGCATCAGTGAGACGCTGGTTTCTCCCCACTGCAGCGCGGACTTTTCAAAGGCATTACCTCGAACTGAGCTGAAAACTCCGGTGTGTCCGGTGAGTTTCTGTGTTTTCCTACCGTCACGCTTCTCCCGAACGCAAAAACATGGCGATACGACATGGCAGCCTCCACCGAGCCGACCCGCTAGATGTGTAAATGAATGATACAAACGGCAAATTTAGAACTTAGAGGAGCACTTCAGTTTGTTGATGGGAGTGATTACTGATTAATGAAAAAACACTTTTGAACCAAATAATCAGTTTTTGTGAATAAAACACAGGAGAACTTACACAATATCCCTTTAATCACAGGCTACAACTTGTCAAAGCACAAGGCAGCAATCACGAAAAGCATCACTGCAAAAGCTCTGCTAATGGTAAAAAGCATACGGTCCTTTTAAAAGGATATGCAAAATTGAACGTGATGTCATAAGCGACTTGAGCGACAAAAGCGAACAGATTTTTTGTAGCAGCTATTTTTATGAGCGACAAAAGCTATTTTACAGCTTTAGTCGCTCTTGGTCTGAACGCACAGTTAGACTTTGCAGACACCGTTAATATTTTCAGCATTAATTGGCTAAAAAGAGGCCTTATCAATCCCAAATCCCTTTAGTATTTTATCCCAAACTACATTTTAATCAAATTGGTGGCCTCTCTTTTCTTCTATCCTGCAATTTCATAAGACATTGACTCAACATTCTTTAACCCTGGATGGAATGAATATAACTGACCCCAAATGCAACAACCAATATATATGAAAAACCCTCCAAAGAAGAAATAAGATTTCTCCTAAAGCCATATTTACTTGGAGAGACTTAATTGAAAATATTAACTGGAAAAAGGCCTGGCTTCTGCCCTTCAAATACTGTATATTCAACAAAGTTAAAGAGACGCATTTTAAAATTCTCCATAGAATATACCCTGTTAAAACATTTGTTGCCAAATTTACTAAAATTGATGTTCTGTGTACATTTAGTAAACAACACTCTGAGACAATCTCTCATCTATTTTTTTGAATGTGAGGTCTCCAGCAAATTCTGGACAGATGTTAAGTCACACTTTTACACTGAAAACAATAATGGCTCTACTCTGACTCTCAAAGACATAATTTGTTACTTTGAATCCCCGCAAGAAAGCCATTTTCAATATATATAAAACTGCATTCTCTTGTATGCAAAATTCTACATCCATAAACAGAAGTTTGCTGGATCACCTCCCAGATTTCAATCCTTTCTTCCAGAATGGAGCTCCTTTTTGAAATGTCTGTGTTCCCTAGATAATGAAAAAAGCAAGAAATTCATCAACACTTATAACATTGTTTTTCCTGAAATCAATTAACAAATATACCCCTTGAATCTTGTTTTCCTTTGATTTTCCTTACTTGTTTATTTATACTTTTATTTATTTATTTTTGTTGCTGTTTCGATTAATTTTCTTGTATCTATATCTGCAGTGTTTCACTTAATGAATTCTATGATCTACTGTGTTCATATTTTAACTGCTCTTACTTACATGTCATTGAACCATACTGAAATTACTGTATCTATTCCTGATTAACTGCCTTCCCATTATTTGTTGTTACCATGTTTCAAAAAAGATTAAAAAAAAAAAAAAAGGAAGCTACAGCTTGGCCTGAATATTCATATATATTATTCAAATATGCACAAATGAAGAAAAACGACTTAAATGAAGTTTTTTTATGAGGAAATAACACAGTAATATGCTGAAAAGCTCTTAAAAGTAAATTTTTCATGATAGGGCTCCTTTAAAGGTAGAGAGGCTGTCTTCCTCCCGAACCTGAATTGGTAACTGGTTCCACAATAGGGGGGCCTGATAGCCAAACGCTCTGCCTCCCATTCTACTCTTAGAGACCCTTGGAACCACCAGAAGGCCTGCAGTTTGAGAGCAAGCGCTTTGCTTGGAATATATGGAACTTTGAGATTGCAAATATATAATGGAGCTTGGTGATGGAGAGCTTTATATGTAAGAAGAATTTTAATTCTATCCTGGATTTAACAGGGAGCCAATGAAGAGAAGCTAGAACTGGAGAAATATGATCTCTCCTGCTGGTTCTAGTCAGAACCCTGGCTGCAGCATTCTGGATCAGCTGGAGACTTTTCAATGCATATTTGGGGCAGCCCAATAATAGGGAATTACAGTAATCCAATCTGGAAGTAACAAAAGCATGGACTAGTTTTTCTGCATCGTCCTGAGAGAGGATGTTCCTAATTTTAGCAATATGTGGAAGAAGGCGGTTCTAGAAACCTGTTTTATATGTGAGCCGAAAGACAAATCCTGGTCAAAAATGACTCCAAGATTCTTCACTGTGGTGCTGGAAGCCAAATTAATGCCATCCAGATCAACTACAAAGCTAGATAATTTAGTCCTGAGTTTTTCGGGTCCAAAGACTATAACCTCGGTCTTGTCTGAATTTAGAGGCAGAAAGTTCAGGGTCATCCAGGTCTTTATGTCACTAAGACATCTTTGTAATCTAACAAACTGATTGGTTTCATCAGGCTTCATATATAAGTATATCTGAGTGTCGTCTGCATAGCAATGAAAATTTATGCCATGTTGTCTGATGATATTACCCAAAGGAAGCATATATAATGTGAAGAGAATTGGTCCGAGCACAGAACCCTGGAGAACTCCATGAGTTACTCTGGTGTGTGATGAGGACTCGTTATTGACATTAACAAACTGAAATCTGTATGACTTGAACTAGTCTAATGCAGTTCTTCTAATTCCAATAACATGTTCAAGTATCTGTAGAATATTGTGATCAATGGTGTCAAATGCAGCACTTGGATCTAACAGGACAAGTACGGACAGGAATCTTTTATCTGAACCATGAGAAGATCATTAGTAACCTTCACCAGTGCCGTCTCTGTGCTATGATGAGCTCTAAAACCAGACTGAAACTTTTCAAACAGATTATTTCTGCTCAGATGGGCACAAAGTTGAGCTGAAACCGTTTTCTCAAGAATTTTAGACATAAGGGGTAGGTTGGATATTGGTCTGTAATTAGCTAAAGCCTGCCGCACACGAGAGCTTACTGCTGAGCTAAAAGTCTCTCGAGGCCGTTTGCTCAGCAGATAGCTCATTGTGTGCGCCTGATTTTTTGTGAGTTTTCTGCCTCATGAGGCCTTGAGGTGAAAATCAAACACGTTTGATATTTTTTACCTCGCGAGGCGAAAAACTCTCCGTGTGCGCTCAACTTGAGCTGTCTGCTGAGGGCAGAAGATCTAGCGACCAATCAAAATGCGTCCGCGGATCACATGATTTCAAGATGGCAGCCCTCTGTCATCAGGTTAGAAGACTTGATTGATATTTTGCAAAAAGATCCAACGACTGAAGATAGAAAAGTTTTGAGGACCTTTTTGTTAGATATTGAATTATGTTATTGTATTTAATTTTTTTATTCATTTAGTCATTTTATGAAGTAAATCGTATGTGGCATACTCTATTATAATATAATCATACCAGTTGGTGGCAGTAGTGCACCTTTGAGTTTGCCAGCCGCCATTAAACTCGAAAGAAGAAGAAGTCATGTAAGAAAAATGAATGAAACTGAGACAGAGATGATGGATGTTTTTGAAGTCCGACGAAACATCATATAAGCAGGTAGAGTCTAGCCGTATTTCCACTAATTCATCCAATATAATGCAAAGGACTACATCGCCGCGAGCTGCCATCTTGAAATCATGTGATCAGCGGACGCATTTTGATTGGTCGCTAGATCCTCTGCCCTCAGCAGACAGCTCAAGTTGAGTGCACATGGAGAGTTTTTCGCCTTGCAAGGTAAAAAATATTAAATGTGTTTGATTTTCACCTCAAGGCCTCGTGAGGCAGAAAACTCAGAAATCAGGCGCACACGATGAGCTATCTGCTGAGTAAACGGCCTAAAGAGATTTTTAGCTCAGCGGGAAGCTCTCATGTGCGGCAGGCTTAAAGGAATAGTTCACCCTCAGAATGATTTAACTTTATTTTCCACTTACCCTCATGGTGAGCAAGACTCTGTACCACTTTTTTAATATGTCAAATGCAGCCGGAGATCAGGGCAACTTCTCTTTTCCCCCCAATAGAGTTCGCCAGGGTCCGAGCCAAAAAGGTCCATAAAAATCCACAAAAAATTGTCAATATTCCTCCATACTGCTCGTCCCATGTAATCCAAGTGTCCTGAGTGGGTAGTGTCCAGAATTTACTAGAAACTACGCCATTTAGTATATTTTTAGAGTCTAAACAAGACTACATCGCATGCCTAGCAAGCACGCTGATGCACGTTCACGAAACTACGGAAGCCACGGCAGACGAGATCGCGCGTTCTCTTTTTCTTTCTTTCTTTCTTTTCAATTAATATCCAACCCCTCCTGTGTTTGTCCCGGTTTGTCTGGAGCTCTTGCGCTCTTAGCACAATGTAAACACCAATTTTCTTCTTCTACGCTTGCATTATCGGCAGAGTAGGCTCTGAACTAGGGATGGGCATATCGATACCTTGGAGTCGATACTTCTTTTTTTTTTTTTTTTTGTTATACTTGTATGATCCCCGAGGGGAAATTAGGGCTCTGCATTTCACCCATCTCTGTACTGAGTATCAGAGAGCAGAGGGCTGCTACTTAAAGCGCCCGGGGAGCATTTGGAGGGTTAAGGATCTTGCTCAGGGATCCACAGTGTTTAACCTAGGAGTCGTGTCGGGGACTCGAACCCGGGTCCTCCGCGCCAAAGCCCACGATGCTACCACTAGGCCACCCACTCCCCCTCGATACCAGCCAGCCAAAATATCAGAATCGATACTTTTTTGAGTATCGCAATACCAATGTACAGATACGAAACATGCAATTTGTTTATACTTCTGAGAGTTTTAGGCAATGAAATGATAAAAGCAGCCAAATTCTAGCTTCCCTATTTTGGTAGCCTATCGGATATCTTGATAATGTTGCAACTGTTTGTGATGATGATGATGTTTTGTTGTCTTTCATGGTTTAATGCAGGTTATTGTACATTTTATTTTGGTAAATTTGTAATATAACTATTATATTTTCTATTTTAACATTTTCCACTTAATGAATTTGATTATTTTAATTAGTATTTATTATGTTATATAATAACTGACAGACGTTTTTAATCTATTTTTGTTTAATTTCATCATCACTATAATTTATCATTGTTTTAAAAGTGTTTCTTTCCAGAACTTCTGTTCTCAGATTTTACTTATATCTAATATTGCCCTTGCAGTCAAGGTATTAAAGCAAAATAAACAATCATGTGATTTTCTTTTAAAGGACAAAAAGTATCGGTATCGATATCGGTATCGCTGAAAAAGTGCCATAAACTACTGGTATCATATCGACATGAAAAATTTCAGTATCGCCCATCCCTACTCTGAACGCAGAGGCTTCCGTAGTTTCATGACCGCGTATGTGCGCGCATCATTGAAGAAAACAATATTTCTTTTTAGGCTCTAAAAATATAGTAAATGACGTCGTTTCGAGTCAATTCTGGACGCTACCCACTCAGGACACTTGGATTACATGGGACGAGCAGTATGGAGGAATATTGACAATTTTTTGTGGACTTTTATGGACCTTTTTGGCTCGGACCCTGGCGAACTCTATTGGGGGGAAACCAGAAGTCGCCCTGATCTCCAGCTGCATTTGACATATTAAGAGCCTTTGCTAACGGTATCTTCTTCGTCCCCAAAATTAAACGTCATCACCAATCCACCACATCATTGGCTGTTTGGCTTGCCAGAATGCAGTGTCCTGATTGGCTGTTAGTGGCACGACTTTGACTTGTCTTCAATCCGTAAAAAAGTTTTGTGGTTGTAGGTTTCAGTTTTGTGAGCTCGTAGGTGCAGTGTCGCACACGAGCCCTAGGTGTCTCACTCGTACAGATATTTTTGTTTGGCGAAACTTTTACAGGTACAAATTCAATTTTCACACACACAGAAAAATAAAACACAACTACGAAACTGATCTACATGTTTGCAAATAATATTTCTGCACACAAAGGTTTCTCACATAACCACAAAATGATTCTGTGGGTTCATAACTTTTTTTTACAAGCACGACTTGTTTTATACAACTTCAAAACATTATTTTACATGAAAAATCTTTTTTACACACAAATTGTCTCTGGCATGATTTTGATCCACAAAACCCCAGAAAAGTGAAATTTGATGTCACGGCACCTTTAAGAAAACCTCAAATTCAAAAACTCAAAAAATTAGAATATTGTGAAAAGCTCCAGTATTGTAGTGGGACATTGGGATCCATGTCAGCTGCTGGTGTTGGTCCTCTGAGCTTCATTAAGTCCAGCATAAATGCAGCCGTCTACCAGGACATTTTGGAGACCTTCATGCTTGCTTCAGTGGACCAGCTGTATGAGGATGCAGACTTCATCTTCCAGCAGGACTTGGCACCTGCCCACATTGCCAAAAGTACAAAATCCTGGTTCAACAACCATGCTTGATTGGCCCGCAAACCCACCTGACCTGAACTCCATCGAAAATCTGTGGGGCATTGTCAAGAGAAAACTGAACAGGACGAGACCAAACAATAAAGAAGAGCTCAAGGCTGTGATGGAAGCATGTTCGTCTTCCATAACCCCTGAGATATGCCACAAGCTGGTAACATCCATGCCACGCCAGGTTAAGGAAGTCATTAATGCAAAAAACCAAGTATTAAGTACAGATGCAAGATTTTATTTTAGGAGGCCTGACTTTTTTGTTTTTGAAATTCTTTTATAATTGATTTCATGCAATATTCAATTTTTTGAGTTTTTGAATTTGAGATTGTCTTAAGCTGCAAGTCCAACATCAGAACAAAAAAGGCTTGAAATGTATTGATTTGCATATTATTAATCTATACAACACGCAAATTGCACCATTTAAGATGAATTACAGAAATACATTAACTTTTTTAAGGATATTCTAATTTTTTGTTTAGTACCTGTATGTGTTAAAGGAAAAACTTCCTTAAGCAGCTTGGTTGGGATGGGATCATGAATGCAAGTAGAAGGTTTGTCTGAAACTATGATATGTTTGCAAGCTTGACGTGTGGGAGACCTGGGATATACAGAGCTTGTAGATTCTCAGACAGAGCTGCAGCTTCTCAGAGAATGTGTGATTTTTGTCAACCGAGACAACTTGTGACGGACCGAGTGGTCAAGCATAAGGACACAGGTAGTTTCAAAAGGAAAAAGGGTTTTATTTTACCCCAAAAACAAGTTTACAACAATAGGGCCCTTAAAAGAGGTCAAATGAACAAAACCATACTAAAGTCATAAGGCAAACTTAAACCAACAGCAAGTCAAACTGACCTTAACAAAGAACCAAACTGACCTCCCATACATGAAACAAAGGGGAACTTAAATGCTGGCTGATCAGACCAGTCTTTAACACATGGGGGTAAGACTAACAAACAAATAAACTAACAATGAAAGAAACATAACAAAAGTCAGTTTAATTACTCAAACAAAAGAATTACCACAAAGAAAGAACTAAGTAAATAAACTACTCAAATCCAACAGAATGCATTTAAATATTTAAAGAATAAACTAAACATTTATTCCCCCTCAACAGGGAGCCAAGTTGGTGCAGGCCTCTGGCACTTCCTGTGCTGGGATCTTTTGCCTGCACCTGATGCTCACTACTGCCCACCAGCTCTCGTGGGTCCCCAGCACTGGAAACAATAGAAAAAGAGTTAAACAAAAGCAAACAAAGTTGAATACAAATAATATCTACATGTGCGCGCAAACAAATAGAATTAAAGTGTTTCAACTAAGTTTAAAGCAAATATATATATAAACAGAATAGTGTTAATGATAAAGTGTTGGTGCATGGGTTACCGACATGTGTGGCTGTAGTTACGGCCGTCACACAACTATAACTCCCTATTTGCAGCTTTTCTTCTCTGTTTCTGGTTAAAAAGACATGTCCAGACAGTTCCCCTTTCAGAGGGTGCTCTCAATTTTGATTGTGTACCATCTCCAACCTGGCTGTAAAATAAACTTCATACTCCGCAAAGATCTCTCATTTGGGTCTTTATTAGAATTTCCGCCACAGACTTTATACTTAAAACATACAAAGAGATACAGTTCAAGGAAATCTCAGTAGTTCAATTTATTTAGCAAACTAAACAACATCCTTTCAGAGCCCGAGGTGCTGCACATTCCACCAGAAAACAGGTTGGACACGTTCAAAGAGAAATTAACTAAATGGATAAAAAAGAAATGTAAGAGAGAGAGGTAAAAAAAACAAAACATTATTTCTGGACAAATGTCAGCTCTGTTATTGGCAAAAATCTGGGCTATGAAATATCAAATACTTTTAATTATGTCGCTTTGTAATATAAAAAATATGCTATGAATAACAACCTGTGTATATATAGTTGCGCTTGACAGTTTACATCCCCTCCCATTAAAGACAGAAAAAAATCAGCTGCCTGTAAAATAAGTTGAAATGGACAAAAGTAATAGATAAAATCTTTATGAACATCATGACAGTGATTTTGAAAAATAGTTCAACAGATATATTCAAAACAAACAAACAAACAAAGAATAAAACAAGCAAACAAGTATGAAATGTTGTCGAGCAACACTTTGAGACAATCAGTAACATCCTGTTCACGGGTAATCTGTTCATGAGCAAGGTGCTCTAATTTGTCTGAGACACTTTTGTTTGTTTGGTTTTTGTTTGTTTTTAAACCAAAAGTCTAAACCAATATTTAATTTTACGAAATTTCAAATTGATAACTTTTTATTTATTATTATTTTTTTAGTTCCCTGTTATTTGAATTACTATTGTGAATTGAATTTAAAACAAAATATCAGTTAAAAGTCTGTAGGTCTGAGAGAGACTGAAGGGATTTATTGTGTCATGTCAAACAGACGATTTAAGATGAATCACAGAGAGAAAAAATGATCATCCCAACATGACATCACAGTTTTTGTCATTTTCATTCTGTTTCTAATGTAGATCCACCTTTGTTATAACTGACTTTATATTCTGATTACAGACATGGTGGTGTTTCACTCTATGAGGATGAATGTGAGGTTATTGCCTCAGCCTTGAAGTCCAGCCCCTCCCATCTGACAGAGTTGGACCTGAGAAACATCAGCCTGAAAGATTCTGGAGTTAAGAAGCTGTGTGATGGACTGGAGAGTCCAAACTGTCGACTGGAGTCTCTGAGGTCAGTTCACTGGATGTTGTACAGTAGCTTTTCTAGATCTGTTATAAATGATTCACTGTGTCACAACTGATTTATTTCATGAATGAAACACATTTGTAACAAAACTAGTAATTCAGGCTGGAAATATACGCACAAAACGGGGCCTGAAAGTGGTGTAAGTGATATTCCACGGAAAGTTTCTGATTTATAAAAACAAACCTGACGGGAAAATGTGCGCACCTGTACGCAAACTCTGAACCTTGCGCACGAACATTTTGGAGACGGGAAACTGGCGGCACTGCTGGTGAGATGATGAACTTAAGCCATGTTAGTGCATTTAACCATCATATTAGACTAGACTCTCATAAACCCCCGTCTGTTCCTGGATTGAACTCTACAATCCATAAGCCTCATTTAAGAGAGCTACAGTACATCTTCAATTATATAGCGATGGCACTTGTTGGTAGGTTAACTGTAACAAGGTGTGGAGGCTGATTGTAATTACTGAGTAAACGGTGACACTCGTACATAATGCTTCACAAATGGATGCGCTGCACTGCTGGAAGATTATGGAAAGAAGAGGATAAAGATGGAGAGAGTTTTTAGAAGCCACGAATATTCCCTGGGCCATAATCACTGACTGATGCCGATAGATTCCCCAGAGCAGCCTTTCCCGAACTGGGGATTCTTAGATCATTTCAGAGGGTCGACAGAGGATTGTAATTGCTGTAAACTAAATAAACTTAGAATAGGGGATGATCACGCTTACCGGAAGTTTCCGGTATTTGGACACTTCCTCTTCCGGGCCATTTTAACGACAGCCGTTCCTGCTCTGTTATACTGTTTAAATCGTATAAACCCAAACATACTTAAGTTTTCATTCCAGACTGAAGTGATACTAAGGAAGAAGTGGATCAAAGCGATCGATTCGCCGCGGTGAAGGGACAAACTTTATAATAAAACACACGTTTGTTTGTCGCCGGTGGGGCACAACACCGGCACTTCACAGCATGCTAGCATTAGCCAGCTAGCGTTTACTGACGTGCTTAACATTGTGAGTCTTAAAACACACAAATATCTAAAAAATCGGGTCTGTACCCCCCCGTTTCCAGTGGAACCACTGGGGACTGCCAAGAAAGGAGACGTTTTCAGATGCTTGTGTGTTTTCAGCCGCACAAAGTTAGGCACGTTATCGAGCTGGCTAATGCTAGCCGGCCAACACGACTGTGCAGACTGCCGGCTACAAACAAACGTGTGTTGTTTTATTATAAAGTTGGGTCCTCCACTGCGGCGAATCGGTCGTTTTGATCCACTTCTTCCTTAGCATCACTTCAGTCTGGAATGAAAACTTGGCATTGGCATTTATCCGATTTACAAAGTTTAACAGAGTAGTAGCTGGCGGACTACTGTTAGCAGGCTAGCATTAGCCAGTTTGATGACGTGCCTAACTTTGTGCGGCTGAAAACACACAAGCATCTGAAAGCGTCTCCTTTCTTGGCAGTCCCCAGTTGTTCCACTGGAAACAGGGAGGTACAGACCCGATTTTTTAGATGTTTGTGTGTTTTAAGACGAACAATGTTAAGCACGTCAGTAAACGCTAGCTGGCTAATGCTAGCATGCTGTGCCCCACCGGCGACAAACAAACGTGTGTTTTATTTTAAAATTCGGCCCTTCACCGCGGCGAATCGATCACTTTGATCCAGCTTTTGATCCAGTATCACTTCAGTCTGGAATGAAAACTTAAGTATGTTTGGAGTTTATCCGATTTAAACAGTATAACAGAGCAGAAACGGCTGTCGTTAAAATGGCCCGGAAGAGGAAGTGTCCAAATACCGGGAAGTACCGGGAGAGTGTGATGTATAAAGGGGAAATGGCTTGGATTTTTGCGTACGCCCGGTTTTATAAATCTGAATTAATCTGAGGCCGCGGTTATACAGGCTCAGTAGAGTTACCTCACGTTACCAGTCAAAGCTAGTCAGTCACTTCCTGTAAGTGCAGTGCTCTGTTTGGGTCAGCATGTAGCGACAACAGTGTGCACTACAGACGAAGTACACTGTGCACTACACACTAAATTCCAGTGCCCCCGGCAAGTGTGTGGTTTGAGACATGGCTCAAGTCTTTCTTGATCTGAACAATCGTTATTTTCATGAAGCTGTGAGGAGTGTGAGCAGATTTTAACCCCCAAATATCTGAATGTGTGTTTTTACCAACAGAAAGTCACTATTTTGTTGAGCTGATGTGGACAGACCCCTGTTAAGGCCCTTTCAGATAGAACGCGTTTTTCGCCGAGTTCACCGCGGGGTAGGGCGCAGACTCGGCGGCAGACCCGGCGGCAGCAAACACATCAGGCACGCGTTGCTAAGCGACAGACCAGGAAGTGTTTTCTCCCCGGCACGCTTCGTTGTGAGAGATGTACATCTCATGGTCGCAGCAAAGAGCTTTGCTCCAAGGGAGGAGGAGGAGATCAGCAGCAGATAAAAGGGTGGGGGTCCACCTGATCCTGATAACAAGGCAGAACGTGGGGGAGTTCAGGCTCGTCCGGGAGCTGCATTCTTTCACACAGACCGCTTCCAGGTTTACTTCAGGCTGAACAAGGACCACTTTTTTCCCTGAACTGGCTTCTCCTATTGGACGCGCTAGGATGTCGTCACAGCGCGCTGCGCCCGAATTGAAAAATGTTCAATTCGAGCGCAGCGGCGTCAGCGCCACCGCGGCGGCATGCGCCCACCTTGCGCGCCGCGGTGCTCCGCGGCATGGCGGAACGCGCTGCCGCGGCGGTACCACATACACAATGAATGGGTTTGCCGCCGTCCTCTTGCGTTTGCCCTCGGTCTGTTTCCAGCTTACAGTTATTGCAGAACTCGGCAGCACGAGTTCTGACAAGGACCAGAGGGCGGGAACACATAACACCAGTTTTAAAATCGCTGCATTGGCTCCCCGTGCGTTTCAGGATCGACTTTAAGGTTCTCTTAGTGGTTTATAAATGTCTTAATGGTCTTGGGCCCTCTTATTTATCTGACCTGCTTTTAAACTATGAACCCTCGCGGACCCTGAGGTCCTCTGGTACCGGCCTTTTAATTGTTCCCCAGGTGAGAACTAAAACTCACGGCGAGGCCCTCATTCCACCACTACGGTCCTCGTCTGTGGAACAGCCTGCCAGAGAACCTCAGGGCTGCAGAGACTGTTGATGTTTTTAAGAAGAGGCTCAAGACCTACCTTTTTAACTTAGCTTTTTGATTTTATTTCATTTTACTTATTTTACTCTATTATTTATTTATTTTTATGTTATCTTTAAGTTATTTTAGATTTTATTGAGTTGTTTAGCACATAATTTTATGAATACCTATTTATTTTTCTATGTTGCTCTTATCTGTTCACTTGTTTTATCTGTTTTAACATTTTAACACCAGTGTTTCCTCATGGGGATCCTTCACTCTGGGAGCTTTGCCTACATGGTCTGGAGGGAGCTGGTGGGGGGCTGCCCTTGTC
>JALJCO010008733.1:0-17500 GCA_023101725.1 Atherinomorus stipes
TCCTTTCTGAAAGACATTTCTGTACCTTCATGGTCCATTTTTGTACCTTATCAAGCTGTATGAGGTAATAAAGTACAATTAAACCAATTAAAGATGATGAATAAAAAGTCAATAAAATAGAGATTATGACAACAATCAAAGATGCTAATAATAAATGAATAATTATTATAGAAATATTAGGTAAAACACATATATAATTATACATATAATTATTACTATAATTATTATGAAAATCATAATATAATAACTATAATTATACTACTGTTTAGAAGTACTGCTATTTATAGTTATTGTACAAGCTACACACATGTTTCAATGCTGCAGGTACCCTTAGGGTTGGAATGGTACAAATGTGTACTTTATATTACTTTGGAGCCTTTTTCATAGTATATAGGTACTTCTGGCCTCATAAAGACCAATATTGGACCAGTTGCTTCATGGGGACTTTAACAAGTTTTTCTGAGACTCTGTAACATTTACAGAAAATAATTTGATGTGATAAAATGTGCATGCAGTTCTTTCTCCATCTATCACTCACTCTTTTATGATCAATTCATTAATTCGTTTGAGAGTTTATTAACATATTTTAGTAAAAGTGGGGCTTTTCTCTTCCATCTGAACAATGAAATCATCCGATCTGGTGAACGGACGGTTTTTGGTCGAGGAAAACTGGATTATTTTATAGCATCTGTTGATCAAATACCATGAAATTGAGCAGAATGACAGTTACTGTATGTAATTACTTCTTCCTCCTCTTCATCTTTAATCATCTCAATCGTTCTCCCGCTGCTTTCTCTTTTTCACGAATGCTTCCAGGAACGAGTCCTCTGCTGCTAACTACCAGCCAAGCAGCCACTAACATAGCTGACCCTCCCGCCTCCTCTCTGGGTAACGCATGCACCATGATGCATTTGTGGATTTATTTGATCAGAAATTTGTAGTTTCATATTAACACTTTTAGTTTCTTCTTGCCGGTTGGATGGAATTCCATCGTTCCTGCTGCAGAAATCACTTTTCTTCCATTAACCGTGTTTTGACTCGTTTGACGTGAACATGTGATGACCTTGTGTTTGATGCTGGGAATGCATTTCATTCGTCTTTCTGTTGCTTGTTTTTCACTGATGCCGTCTCCGTGGTGACAGCGGGGGAGACTGCTGATGCCCGAGCTGCCCCTCATTCCGAACCTCGGGCCTCGCGGTCCAAGCACCCAACTGGTCCGGCTCAGACTCTCTGTCCGGTTTGGGGGTTAACTGTGGGATTTTCTGGAGCTGCAGTTCGTCCTGTCATCAGAGGCAGACGGGCTTTGGTAGCTTCTGTCCTCGGCTCTCCAGCCGGAGCCCCCAGCCCCCCAAAGCCACCGCGTCAGCCCAGACCCTTAGCTCCAGGCCCCGGTCCTCCGTCTCCGTATGAATCCTCTCGTCCCAGACCTCCAAGCTCCGCTCGGAGGGCCTCGTCTCATCGGAGCTCCAAACCCTCCCTGGGTTTGGGGGGGTTCATCTCCACCCCTCTGAGGAAGAGGCCAAATGTGGGGCGACGGCCCGCGACCACCAGAGCGCCCCCCAGCAGGGCGGAAGTCCACGTCACCAAACCCGTCGCCCCCCCAACCGGACCGAAGTCCACATCCAGACCTTGGCTGAAAAACACCACTCTCACGTTCGGAAGCGAGACGCGACCGGCCGCTTCCCGCCAACCGGTCGCCACGGAGACCACCGCTGCATCCGCCTCTCCTCAGGGGCCGTCTCCATGGCAACATAGAGGTGAGGCTTTAGATACAGAGGGGTCTTCCTCGTCGTCGTCTTCGTCGCTGAGCAACAGAAAGAACAAACCGGCAGCGCCGAGCGGGAACTGGACCGATCCTCCCGGGTTCTCCTCGGGTTCTGAGATGTTCCGGTACGACTCCACCGAGCTCGCGGAGGAGGGCGGAGTTTACGGCCTGTACGAACCGGATGCAGCCGACTCCCTGGAAGAAGCCGCCAGCGTTCCCGAGGCCGGTCCGGGGGATCTGGTCTGGGCGGATCCGGTCTGGGCGGATCCGGTCTGGGCGGATCCGGTCCGGGTGGATCCGGTCTGGAGGAACGCTCCACCACACACGCCCAACGTGGGGAGTCAGCATCTGCATCCAAGCAGCCGCCAACCGCTGCTTCCCTGTCCGAGCTTTTCCCAGAGCACAGCTTTCCCTCCTCAGACGGGGCTGAGACGTCCGTGTCCTCGTCTTCTCTGACCCGTCTCAGAACCGGGCCGGATTTAGACGCCAGTACAGATACGCCTGCTCGTATACGTCCATCTGCTCCCGTCCCTCCATCCTCATCCAACACCGTCACCGTCCCTCATTCCTCACCTGTCCAGACTCGTCCTTCTCTCTCCACCTCTGGCAGCATCGCTCCATCTTCTCCATCTTCTCCATCCCTGCTCTCAGACAAGCCCACTCCTCCCCTCCGTTTGTCCTCCTCCTCTCAGTCCTCTCCGTCTCTGTCCTCTAACCTCCAGAGCCAACATGGAGCTGCTGATGTAGATCTTTCCTCCCGTCTCCCGTTTTCCGACTCTCGTATACCAGCCGCTGATGGACCGCTGGTCCCTGAACGTCTCTCAGCTTCGGCAGATAAAACGTCCAATGAAAACTCGAAGACTTTCAAAGACCGTTTATATGTGTCCAAAAGTAATCGGCCCCTCGGTCCCGGCTCGGAGACCCCGTCTCCGACGCCAGCAGGGTCACCTGAGGAGGGTCGGCTCCCACGTTTGAGGCCGACCTCAGATTCAGTCGGTCAGCCGAGGCCTCGGTCTGATCAGACGTACCTGAGTGACATCCGTCCGGAGCGGCTTCAGGTGCGCGGCTCCGCTTCTTCCTCGCCGCCGTCAGTCGGCGTTTGGACCGCGGAACGCACGCCGGCTCTGCTGCAGGCGAGCGGACACAAACAGCTCCATTCTGCTGCTTTGTCTGAGCCGTCTCCAGATGCCCGTCTCCATGACAACCTGTCACTCAGCATCACAGCCGCTCCTCATCCTGCAGGTGACGTCTCTCTTCTCTCGGCTCAGTCGTCCACAACTGGGTCACACAGATTCCCTGTCAGCTCAACTTTTCCCAGAATTCCTGAAAGGCTGCAGAAGCTGCCAGCTGGTCCGGACCGTCCAGCTGATCCGGACCGTTCAACTGATCCGGACCGTACAGCTGATCCGGACCGTTCAGCTGATCCGGACCGTTCAGCTGATCCGGACCGTACAACTGATCCGGACCGTACAGCTGATCCGGACCGTACAACTGATCCGGACCGTCCAGCTGATCCGGAACGTTCAGCTGATCCAGACCGTACAACTGATCCGGACCGTACAGCTGATCCGGACCGTCCAGCTGATCCGGACCGTTCAGCTGATCCGGGATACAACTGATCCGGCGGCCCAGCTGAACTGATCCGGGACCGTCCAGCTGATCCGGACCGTTCAGCTGATCCGGACCGTTCAGCTGATCCGGACCGTACAACTGATCCGGACCGTACAGCTGATCCGGACCGTACAGCTGATCCGGACCGTACAACTGATCCGGACCGTCCAGCTGATCCGGACTGGGCCGCTGATCCGGAACGTTCAGCTGATCCGGACCGTTCAGCTGATCCAGACCGTACAGCTGATCCGGACCGTCCAGCTGATCCGGACCGTACAGCTGATCCGGACCGTACAGCTGATCCGGACCGTACAACTGATCCGGACCGTCCAGCTGATCCGGACTGGGCCGCTGATCCGGACCGTACAGCTGATCCGGACCGTTCAGCTGATCCGGACCCTTCAGCTGATCACCTCACTTCTTTGGTGCTCCGCAGAAGCCAGACCCCTCAGACCCCCCCGCCCCCCCAGTTCGCTCCAGAGCTGCATTACACACACGTGCTTGGGCCTGAACACGCAGATATTCGTGTTTCACCTTTTCTCCTCTTCCAGCGAGCCTCACACCTCCTCCCCCTCTTCTCACCCTCCCTCCGCGGTAGCCATCTCCCCCTCTCCTCTCATCCTTCATACCTCCCTCCCCCTCTCTCTCTCTCTCTCCCGCGGTAGCCATCTCCCCCCCTCCCCTCTCATCCTTCATAACTCCTCCCTCTCTCTCTCTCTCCCCTCCACGGTAACCATCTCCCCCTTCCCTCTCATCCTTCATCACTCCGTCTCTGGCTCCCCTCCTCCCCAGCCAGGTGCTGATAGAAGCTTCCAGGATGAGCGATGCAGAAACTGGCTCCCCATCCCCGACCCTCCGGCCTGGTCCAGCTCCGCCCCCCCTAGACCAACATCTGCAGACCTCACAGAGACCCGGGACCCGGTCTGGCAGCCGGACCACCGATCCAGCAGAGCGTCCTATCACGCAGTCTGTCCGGCAGCCCCCCCCGCTCCCCCCATCCTCCCAGCTCCCCCAGCTGCCTGGCACCCCTAACCCTCTTGGCTTCCCTCACCCTCCCAGCTCCCCCAGCTGCCTGGCTGCCCCCACCCTCCCGACTCCCCCCAGCCTCTTGGCTCCCCCCAGCTGCCCGGCTCCCCCCACCCTCCCGACTCCCCCCAGCCTCTTGGCTCCCCCCAGCTGCCCGGCTCCCCCCAGCCTCCTGGCTCCCCCCACCCTCCCAACTCCCCCCAGCCTCTTGGCTCCCCCAGCTTCCCGGCTGCCCCCAGCCTCCTGGCTCCCCACAGCCTCTTGACTCTCCCCAGCTTCCTGGCTCCCCCCAGTTTCTTGGCTCCTCCCAGTTGCCAGGCTCCCTCCACCCCTCTTGGCTCCCCCAGCCTCCAGCCTCCCGGCTCCCCCCAGCCTCTTGACTCTCCCCAGCTTCCCGGCTCCCCCCAGCCTCCTGGCTCCCCCAGCCTCTTGACTCTCCCCAGCCTCCCGGCTCCCCCCAGCCTCCCAGCTCCCCCCTGTTGCTTGGCTCCCCCCATTCTCCTGCCCACCCCCAGCCTCTGGTTTCTGCTGATGCCAGCGAGGTTTTGTCCCATCATGCAGACGGATCCCAGACAGCAGACTCCTCTGGGTTAATGTCTCCGTTTGATCCTGCTGACGTCGTTCCAAAGATTCATCCGGGAGACGAGCACGTTTCTGCCGACTCAGCAGCTCTGATCCAGACTGGAACGGACCTTCTGGACCCAGAGGCTTCTCCCTCCTCTCAATCTTTCCCTGCATTTGGACCTGGTCTCAGTCAGAACTCTGCCTCGCTGCACTCTCCCGGCATAAGCACCTCCTCAGTCCCCACATCCCCCACCGGCTCCTTTATCAGTGCCCCAAATCAAGGCTTCATATCTGGGCTTGGAAAGCTGCTACGTCCTGGGAATGATCCCCACTCTGCAAACCCAGCAGGTCATCATCAGCAGCTCTCCGGGCCGAACGCAGCCTCCGCCATGACAAAGAGGGCGGTTACCACCACTCACGGGGCCGTGATGGCTTCAGCAGAGCCACGTGTGACCACAGCAAAGCCCGGTTCGATGTGGGATCCAAGCGTGTGGAACCACAGCCAGGATCCGAGCTCAGTTTACCCCACGCGGCCTGCCGCCAACGAGCCCCCCCAGCTGGTAACCAGGAAGAGCTCGGCTGCGTTTAAAGCCACGACTGCACCGGCTCACGGCGGCAGGCTGAAAACGGCGTCGACCGTGGGTGTCGCGGCCACGCCGCCCTGCCAATGTAAAGAGCGCTTTCATTTTACATGTCTGTGTGGACTGTCATCTGGGAACAGTATGTCATGCAGAAACGACAAACGGTAGATGTAGACCTCAAACAGAAATCATCCCACTCATGTAGGAAGTCTTAAAGTCTGTCTGGCACGATGATCCACGCGTCTATGGACACCTGAGCTGATCCGGGATTATTCAACACGACTGCCCAGCTGGTCCACTCGGGTGTCCACAGACGTCGGGCCAAGTTGCGTCTCTGCAGGCTGGTTGGGATGGGATCAGAAAATTCTGCTTTTAATATTCAAAAGAGAGATTTTAAGACTGAATGCATGTTTGATTTCCTTTAAAGGTGGTCGGGTTTACGGCGCTGTAGCTGAATAGATGTTTTTCATGAATTATTGAGTCCAGTAGTTCTTTTTTAGACAGAAAAACAAACACGCCAATCATGTGAATGTGTTGGATCCCTGTGGCGATGAAAGCTGGAGATTGTTGTGATTCTGGGCCAATTATGGGATATTAACAAAGACTTTACAGCTGTGTGAAAAAGTGTTTCCTGCTTCCTGATTTCTTACTTTTTTGCATGTTTGTCACACTTAAATGTTTCAGATCAAACAAATTTAAATATGAGACAAAGATAACACAAGTAAACACAAAATGCAGTTTTTAAATGAAGATTTTTTATTTTTAAGGGGGACAAATCCAAACGTCCATGTCCCTGTGTGAAAAAGTGATCTTCCCCTAAACCTAATAACTGGTTGTTCCACCTTAGCAGCAACAACTGCATCAAGCGTTTGTGATAACTGGCAGTGAGTCTTCTGCAGCGCTGTGGAGGAATTTTGTTCCACTCATCTTTGCAGAATTGTTGTAATTCAGCCACATTGGAGGCTTTTCCAGCATGAACCGCCTTTTTAAGGTCATGCCACAGCATCTCAATGGGATTCAGGTGGGGGCTTTGACTAGGCCACTCCAAAGTCTTCATGTTGTTGTTCTTAAGCCATTCAGAGGTGGACTTGCTGGTGTGTTCTGGATCATTGTTCTGCTGCAGAACCCAAGTGCGCTTCAGCTTGAGGTCACCAACAGATGGCCGGACGTTCTCCTTCAGGATTTTTTGGTAGAAGCAGAATTCATGGTTCCATTTACCACAGCAAGTCTTCCAGGTCCTGAAGCAGCAAAACAGCCCCAGACCATCACACTACCACCACCATATTTTACTGTTGCTATGATGTTCCTTTTCTGAAATGCCGTGTTACTTTTACGCCAGATGTAATGGGACCTCCACCTTCCAGAAAGTTCCACTTTTGTCTCGTCAGTCCACAGAGTATTTTCCCAAAAGTCTTGGGGATCATCAAGATGCTTTCTGGCTAAACTGAGACGAGCCTTTATGTTCTTTTTGCTCAGCAGTGGTTTTGGTCTTGGAACTCTGCCATGCAGCCATTTTTGCCCCCCAGTCTCTTTCTGATGGGGGAGTCATGAACACTGACCTTCATTGAGGCAAGTGAGGCCTGCAGTTCTTGGATGTTGTTCTGGGGTCTTTTGTGACCTCTTGGATGAGTCGTCGCTGTGCTCTTGGGGTCATTTTGGTCGGCCGGCCCCTCCTGGGAAGGTTCACCACTGTTCCATGTTTTCACCATTTGTGGATAATGGTTCTCACTGTGGTTCTCTGGAGTCCCAAAGCTTTATAAATGGCTTTGGAACCTTTTCCAGACTGATAGATCTCAATGACTTTGTTTCTCATTTGTTCCTGAATTTCTTTGGATGGCAGCATGATGTCTAGCTTTGGAGGATCTTTTGGTCTACTTCACTTTGTCAGGCAGGTCCTATTTAAGGGATTTCTGATGGAGAACAGGTGTGGCAGTAATCAGGCCTGGATGTGGATAGAGAAATTGAAATCAGCTTTCTAAAGGTGATAAACCACAGTTAATTTATGTTTTATCGGGGGGGGGGGGGGGGGGGATCACTTACTAATACAAATCTTTATTAAAAAAACTGCATTGTGTGTTTACTTGTGTTATATTTCTCTCACATTTAAATTTGTTTGGTGATCAGAAACATAGAAGTTTGACAAACATGCAAAAAAATAAGAAATCAGGAAGGAGGCAAACACTTTTTCACACAACTGTTGCTGTTGTAAAACTCTTCTCCTCCCTGTCTTTTCTCTCTGTTTGCTTCCATTTCTCATCACATCCTCTGCAGACTTTCCTCCTGCTGCCTTCTCAGTCCATCCAGCTTCTTGGTAGAGACGTCTTGCTCAGCTGCCCACGTGAATAAAACCTCTTCACATGAAAACTTGTTAAAATGTTGGGATGGCCATCTGCTCCCCAAACCTCAGCAAAAATAGAGGGGGTGTGCAGCGTGCAGGGTCTCCCTCCGGAGCTGGAGGAGTCCTTCCTCTGTTCATAGCATCAGCTAGCGATTAGCGGGGGTAGAGAGACACCTAGTGGCCGCTGTGAAGCATAGCAGGAGAGCCGATGGCTGCAGACGCTTCGTTTCAGCTCACCGAGACAAAACTCCGGTCTTCCTGGCCTCTGCTGCTGTCAATGCAGTTATTTATACAGGAAAGTGGAGGCGTTTAAAGGTTTAGGTCAATGTTCATCCCAAAGCAATGAAAAACAGTTAGTCCTCACATTTACACCTGTTCACAGGCTGGAGCAGAATCCAGCATCATCATCTTCAGGTGGATAAAAATCCTGCTTTACACGTCAGACGGCTGCTGCAGAGTGTCTTTATTCTATGACTGTAACGACAGAAGGTCCATCAAACTGTAAATCATCAAACTCTTCTGCAGTCGTCCTTAAAATTATTCATATCCTCCAATTAAAGAATTAAAGAAAAGGTTACATTGACAGTGGTAATTCATATAACAAGAAACTAAAGAGACTAATAATAAATAAAAATTTATAAAAATATAATTGAGAAAAATTGTTTTGAATTGTGGTTGAAAAAAATAGTAATAATTAAAAAAAAAACAAACACAAAATCTCCCAGACATATTTGAACACCTTTCCCGTGATGCTTGTTTACTTTTTAAAATTTTTTTGTGTGTTTGTTTTAATATTTTTGTTGAACAACAATTCAAAATCAGTGTCATCATTTTCATAGAATTTTTATCTATTATTATTTTTGTCAACTCAGCTTATCTAAATGACGGCTATTTTTTTTTCTTTAATTGAAGGGTGTTAATAATTTTGAGGACGACTGTAGGTGGATGGCATGAAGGTCTCTTCCCAGTTTCTGGCTCTGAGTGGATCTCTGAATGACGGTTTTACCGTTACAGTCTGTCTGTTCCAAGTTTCCATGGAAACAGAATACTAGCTGATTAACATTTTAAAGTTTTGATTAATGGGCTTTCCTGATTGGCGTCATGTCAGCAGCTCGTTGGGGGTTTTTATTGATAGACACTCTGCAGCCGGTCGCCTGAATCGATCAGATATTATTGAATGAAACAGACACGTTTGTTAGTTTGTTCTTTTCTAGCAGATTCTCGCGGGTCTTTGGGGAAATTGGCATTCGAGGGCAGAAAGCAAAGCTAAACTCCATTTCTGGGTGCTTTAAATGTTCTGCATTCAGTTCGCGGTGGGAGGTGAAAGTGCAAGCGGCCGCTGAAAGTGTGAAACTCTTTCAGCAATGTCCAAATTTAATGACACAGTTAATAAACTGCTGCAGCTCCTGCGGCTCTGTTATCTGCCCGGCAACACACTCCTCTTCATTGACTGTGGAAAATTGGATTTTTTTTTTCTCCCTAATTTAATGAGCTCTGAACATTTGATTTGTCTCCTGCTATGTGGAACTGGCCGAGGAAATAAAAGTTTGACTCTGATGTGAAACGGCTTTTTCCAGATGTGGCTGAAGGGTTTTATTATCTGTCTTCTCCCCTTCGTCTGCAGAGGGGTTGTACTACCGGGCCTCCTTCGTGGTGGAGTCGCAGCTGAGCCGGCAGGCCGTGGAGCAGGCGGTGGCTCAGTGGGTAAGCTGGCGTCTGATCAGCATGGATGGAAGCACAACACCCAGAAATGCACCTTTACTCAGGATTAAATCAGCTTCCTTTAGCTGTTATCGTGTTAACTTTGCAGCAGAGTTTCAAACAAGTGACTCTGAACGGAAAAGATGTGGGAAAAATATCGATACACTGAAATATCGTGATATTTTCATATGCCGATATCAAATAGATATCTAAAAACGCGGAATCGATCAATTTTACTAACAAAATCTCGCGAGATTTCATCGTTCTGTTACAAAATCTCATGGAACAGAACGATGAAATATCGCAAGATTTTGTTAGTTAAGTAGATTTTTAAATGTCAATATGATATCAGCATATGACAATATTGCGATATTTCAGTGTATTGATTTTTTTTCCCACCCCTAGTCTTTAGAAGTTGTAAAGTCTGTTAAAAAGAAGTTTTTGAAGATGAAGAAGTTGTTTTTTTAAAGACTGTAGAAACAGCGTGCTGATCGGTTAAATATCGGTGGGGTGGCCGATGTCCGATACTGTTTTAAGGCCGATATAGGCCGATACCGATAGGGGGCCGATCATATCATGCATCCCTACTATAAACCCAACCAAATGGGACATAAATAACTCAAATCATGGCTGAAAAGTTGTTGCATTGCAGAAAAAACGAATTTCAGTCTCAACAATAATCTACGAATGTTTGATCGCAACATACGAGAACAAATCAGATTTCAGGTCATAAAAAGACGTTTGGGATCATAAAAACAAAGATAAAGACTGAACTGAATGATTTAAACCAGTGATTTTCAAACTGGGGGTGCGGACCCCCATGGGGGGTCACATGAGCATTGTGAAAAATAAAACTATAATTACATTTATCAAATAAATTTGGGATTTGTGGGCCATCAATCATCACATTACAAAGAGATTAATCTGTGAAATTAACACATTCATTTTTTAATTGTTGCATAAATAAGTAAGTTATTACGAACATGTTAGAAATCCTAATTTGGCATCATCTCGGTGAAAAAAGCTGATTTTGAGTCTTGTAGCAGCAGTGAGCTGAATCCTTCAGAAAACATTGATCCTCCTTATTTATGAAGTTTCTGATCGTTTTCAGTCTTTCATGTAGAATTTTATTATTGAGTCCAGAAACAAAGTTATTACAGCTGCTCTAAAAATCCACATTTGGTGAGAAAAGCTGAAGCTTTTCCCACAGCTGTTACATAATCCACCAAAATCCACTTTATCCTCCTGACTGATGAGGAGGATGGACACAGGATGACCCGTTAGATGGATCACACGGTTAACCACTTAAAGGGGGAGAGGGGAGGGGGGGGGGGGGGGGGGGGGGGGGGCTGTGTCCTCTATAAACCAAAGTTCTCACATAATTCAGGAGCAGGTGAGCACATGGCTCGACTTCATCGTGGAAACGAGGAAGAGGAGGAAGAATGCAGAGGAGATGAAGATAGAAAACAAACTGGTTGCTGTCTCCGTTTCCACCACTAGATGTCAGTGTTCTTTCTTCTGATTTTCTGCTCGTGTCTGAAGCTCCGAGAACAGAAATGAAGTCTGAAAAAGCAAAGATGCATCGATTCAGCCGGTCTCCAGAGTCCTGCAGAATCCTGCAGACGTTCAGAGTTCTGTAGAGTCCTGCAGAGGTTCAGAGTCCTGCAGAGTCCTGCAGAGTCCTGCAGACGTTCAGAGTCCTTCAGAATCCTGCAGAGGTTCAGAGTCCTGCAGAGTCCTGCAGAGTCCTGCAGAGGTTCAGAGTCCTGTAGAGTCCTGCAGAGTCCTGCAGAGTCCTGCAGAGTTTCAGAGTCCTGCAGAGTCCTGCAGAGTCCTGCAGAGGTTCAGAGTCCTGCAGAGTCCTGCAGAGGTTCAGAGTCCTGTAGAGTCCTGCAGAGTCCTGCAGACGTTCAGAGTCCTTCAGAATCCTGCAGAGGTTCAGAGTCCTGCAGAGTCCTGCAGAGTTTCAGAGTCCTGCAGAGTCCTGCAGAGTCCTGCAGAGGTTCAGAGTCCTGCAGAGTCCTGCAGAGTCCTGCAGAGGTTCAGAGTCCTGCAGAGTCCTGCAGAGTCCTGCAGAGGTTCAGAGTCCTGCAAAGTTTCAGGGCTTGGAGGGCTTCCATATTAACACAACTCCTGCATTTGTTTTCTTCCTGCAGCTGAACCAGACCTTTGAGAACTGGACCCATGCTGTGAAGAGTATCAGGTAATCCCAGAAACTTTCTGATGTTTGACATTCGTGACCGCGGTACCAGACCCTCCAGCTGAAAGTGTTTTAAACGAGGCCTCTTCTTGAAGCAGGTTTGGACTTTTTACAGCCAGTGTCAGACCGTGTCGTTCGGTCCTCCCCAACGTTCCTGCTGCCGTTTGGCCTCCGTTCAACTTTCCGGAGCTTTCTGAGTGTTTTCAGAGGCCTTGGTACCAAATACCGGTATCGTTTGGTACCGTTTCCTAATCTAAGTGATACCGGGGTACTGTTAGGATTCTAGACAAACGATACTCTTATCGATACTTTCTGAACGTCCACCAAACCGTTGTAGAATCACGGTGTTGGAGTCGGACAGACGCATGTCCCTTATTCACAGCTGTCACCTTCCTCTGCGTCCAACCTCTCCGATGACATCTGCCGTCCCACATTGGAGACGCTGTCCAGATAAATCTCGGCTGCGGCCTGAAAAAGTAAATGTTGCTTTTTCTTATCAAAAACTGGCCAAATGCTGCAGAAGTGCACTGTTCTGTTCATTCATGGTCAGAAGCGTTTAATGGTAAGAATTGCTTCTGTCATGTTCTCATCCTCCTTGTAGGAATAAAATAAGTTGAATCTCTTAATATCTTGTAATGTTTTTGCTGTTAATGTCTCTAAATTTCGTTGTATCGATAACAGTACCGATAAATTTTCCAATTTCTTTACACACACAATACATTGGTGCACACAAGCCGTCTCCCCCCATATTGGAGAGGCCTCATACAAGTTTGTGTGCATTCGGTCTCCCAGAAAGCTACAGCTGTGTGAAAAAGTGTTTGTCTCCATCCTGATTTATTTTTATGGATGTTTGTCACATTCATATGTTTCAGATCATCATCAAACTGCATTTTGTGTTTACTTGTGTAAACACAAATTTAAAATAATATATATTTAAAAAATAAAAAGTAGAAAAGAAACAAAGAAACAAAAGAGTTTAAAAAAATTTAGGAGAAAAAAACCCCGGGGCATGTTAAAACATAAATGAACTGTGGTTTATCATCTTTGAGCTGAGTTCAGTTCCTCCACATCCAGGCCTGATTACTGCCACACCTGTTCTCCATCAGAAATCCCTTAAATAGGACCTGCCTGACAAAGTGAAGTAGACCAAAAGATCCTCCAAAGCTAGACATCATGCTGCCATCCAAAGAAATTCAGGAACAAATGAGAAACAAAGTCATTGAGATCTATCAGTCTGGAAAAGGTTCCAAAGCCATTTCTAAAGCTTTGGGACTCCAGAGAACCACAGTGAGAACCATTATCCACAAATGGTGAAAACATGGAACAGTGGTGAACCTTCCCAGGAGGGGCCGGCCGACCAAAATGACCCCAAGAGCACAGCGACGACTCATCCAAGAGGTCACAAAAGACCCCAGAACAACATCCAAGAACTGCAGGCCTCACTTGCCTCAATGAAGGTCAGTGTTCATGACTCCCCCCATCAGAAAGAGACTGGGGGGCAAAAATGGCTGCATGGCAGAGTTCCAAGACCAAAACCACTGCTGAGCAAAAAGAACATAAAGGCTCGTCTCAGTTTAGCCAGAAAGCATCTTGATGATCCCCAAGACTTTTGGGAAAATACTCTGTGGACTGACGAGACAAAAGTGGAACTTTCTGGAAGGTGGAGGTCCCATTACATCTGGCGTAAAAGTAACACGGCATTTCAGAAAAGGAACATCATAGCAACAGTAAAACATGGTGGTGGTAGTGTGATGGTCTGGGGCTGTTTTGCTGCTTCAGGACCTGGAAGACTTGCTGTGCTAAATGGAACCATGAATTCTGCTTCTACCAAAAAATCCTGAAGGAGAACGTCCGGCCATCTGTTGGTGACCTCAAGCTGAAGCGCACTTGGGTTCTGCAGCAGAACAATGATCCAGAACACACCAGCAAGTCCACCTCTGAATGGCTTAAGAACAACAACATGAAGACTTTGGAGTGGCCTAGTCAAAGCCCCCACCTGAATCCCATTGAGATGCTGTGGCATGACCTTAAAAAGGCGGTTCATGCTGGAAAAGCCTCCAATGTGGCTGAATTACAACAATTCTGCAAAGATGAGTGGAACAAAATTCCTCCACAGCGCTGTAGAAGACTCACTGCCAGTTATCACAAACACTTGATGCAGTTGTTGCTGCTAAGGTGGAACAAGCAGTTATTAGGTTTAGGGGAAGATCACTTTTTCACACAGGGACATGGAGGTTTGCATTTCCCCCCTTACTAATAAAAACCTTCATTTAAAAACTTGCAAAAAAATAAGAAATCAGGAAGGAGGCAAACACCTTTTCACACAACTGTATATTGCATGTTTAATGCTTCTTGATATTCTTACAATTACACTGTCTCTCTTTTATTTTTTTATTTGAGGTGCTTTGTTTCTTTTTATATCTCTAGTTGAGTTTTCAAGAATATCTTTCACTCTGTCTTTCGTTATATTAAGGCGGTCAGATGCAGTATTGGCCCCAAATATTGGCAGGCTGTATTGGCCATTGGCTGAGGCTGATGAGAAAATATTGGTCTCGGTATCGTCCCTAAAAGATCTGTATCGCAGATCCCTAATGTTGATACCAATGGGGAGTATAAATATTGGTATCGGTATTGATAAAATACATCTCTAATCACAGCTGACCTCAAACATCCTGTAAAGCAGATTTAATCTAACGGGATCGTAAACGTGTGGCAGCGTCTGATTGGTCCTCGTCTCACATAAATCCAGGAAGAAACCAACATGGATGTTTTCGTTTCTGAACGTTCCTCTGATAAAGGCTTTAACTTGACTGGTCTGTCACATTTCTCCCCTCCAGCGTTCACCCTGATGGACCGACCCACCAGAACTCTGACAGGTAAACGGACTGCGGTCAGAACTTTCCGGAAGTTTCCGTCCAGATTCTGCTTCATGCTCCGTTTCTGCTGCAGGTTCACCTGCCAGGTGCTGCTGGTGATCTCTGAGAGTCTGGATAAAGCCAACGTGACCTTGCAGCTGTCCAGCAGAACCGGTCTCACCGGGGCCGGTCTGCAGGTCCAGCCCGCCTCCATCGAGGTCCAGTTAATAGGTAAAGAAGTGGACTTTGTGTTCTGGCAGAGTCCAGAATGGGGAACTGTAACTGCAGCTGGTTTTCTCTGACAGAGAACTGTCTGGAGGACGGTCTGGTCCACTACCGTTGGCCCGAGACCAGACCTGGAGTCACCCAGTACCTGCCCTGCTTCCCCAACAAGGACCAGAGCGCCTCCCGGATCTGGTAGCGCTGCAGTTCCCACATGAACACCCACATGTGCTGCTCAGGTCTTTGTATCCGTGCTCACGTGAAACCCTGATCTGGTCTGTTCCAGTATGATCGATCCAGAGACCCTGTCCTCATACTGGCTGGCCGCCAACTTCACCAGCTGTGCAGTGACTGCAGGTACGTCAGCGCGTTAGCCCGGACCCGTGGGTTTAGGCCGGACCCATGGTTTTAGTCTGGACACGTGGGTTTAGCCTGGATCCGTGGGTTTAAGCTGGACCCATGGTTTTAGTCTGGACACGTGGGTTTAGCCTGGATCCGTGGGTTTAAGCCCGACACGTGGGTTTAGCCTGGATCTGGGTTTTAGCCCGGACCCGTGGTTTTAGCCCGGACCCGAAGGTTTAGCCCGGACACATGGGTTTAGCCAGGATCCGTGGGTTTAGGCTGGACCCGTGGGTTTAGGCTGGACCCGAGGGTTTAGGCTGGACCCATGGGTTTAGTCTGGACCCATTGGTTTAGCCTGGACCCGTGGTTTTAGTCCGGACCCGTGGGTTTAGTCCGGACCCGTGGGTTTAGTCCGGACCCGAGGGTTTAGCCCGGACACATGGGTTTAGCCCGGATCCGTGGGTTTAGGCTGGACCCATGGGTTTAGGCTGGACCCGAGGGTTTAGGCTGGACCCATGGGTTTAGTCTAGACCCGTGGTTTTAGTCCGGACCCGTGGGTTTAGTCCGGACCCATCGGTTTAGCCCGGACACATGGGTTTAGCCCGGATCCGTGGGTTTAGGCTGGACCCATCGGTGTAGCCCGGACACATGGGTTTAGCCCGGATCCGTGGGTTTAGCCCGGATCCGTGGGTTTAGGCTGGACCCATGGGTTTAGGCTGGACCCATGGGTTTAGGCTGGACCCATGGGTTTAGTCTGGACCCATTGGTTTAGGCTGGACCCATGGGTTTAGGCTGGACCCGAGGGTTTAGGCTGGACCCGTGGGTTTAGTCCGGACCCGAGGGTTTAGCCCGGACACATGGGTTTAGCCCGGATCCGTGGGTTTAGGCTGGACCCATGGGTTTAGGCTGGACCCGAGGGTTTAGGCTGGACCCATGGGTTTAGCCCGGATCCGTGGGTTAAGGCTGGACCCATGGGTTTAGCCCGGACACATGGGTTTAGGCTGGACCCATGGGTTTAGCCCGGACACATGGGTTTAGCCCGGATCCGTGGGTTTAGGCTGGACCCATGGTTTTAGCCCGGACACATGGGTTTAGCCCGGATCCGTGGGTTTAGGCTGGACCCATGGTTTTAGCCCGGATCCGTGGGTTTAGGCTGGACCCATGGGTTTAGCCCGGACACATGGGTTTAGCCCGGATCCGTGGGTTTAGGCTGGACCCATGGTTTTAGCCCGGACACATGGGTTTAGCCCGGATCCGTGGGTTTAGGCTGGACCCATGGGTTTAGGCTGGACCCATGGGTTTAGTCCGGACCCGTGGGTTTAGTCCAGGCCGATGGGTTTAGTCCGGACCCGTGGGTTTAGTCCGGACCCGTGGGTTTAGTCCGGACCCGTGGGTTTAGTCTGGACACGTGGGTTTAGTCCGGACACGTGGGTTTAGGCCGGACCCGTGGGTTTAGTCCGGACCCGTGGGTTTAGTCCGGACACGTGGGTTTAGTCCGGACCCGTGGGTTTAGTCCGGACCCGTGGGTTTAGTCCGGACCGGTGGGTTTAGTCCGGACCCGTGGGTTTAGTCCGGACCCGTGGGTTTAGTCCGGACCCGTGGGTTTAGGCCGGACCCGTGGTTTAAGTCTGGACCCGTGGGTTTAGCCCGGATCCGTGGGTTTAGCCCGGACCCGTGGGTTTAGTCCGGACCCATGGGTTTAGCCTAGACCCGTGGTTTTAGTCCGGACTCGTGGGTTTAGTCCGGACCCGTGGGTTTAGTCCGGACCCATGGGTTTAGTCCGGACCCATGGGTTTAGGCCGGACCCGTGGGTTTAGGCCGGACCCGTGAGTTTAGCCTGGACCCGTGGTTTTAGTCTGGACCCGTGAGTTTAGCCTGGACCCGTGGTTTTAGTCCGGACCCGTGAGCTTAGCCTGGACCCGTGGGTTTAGCCTGGACCCGTGGTTTTAGTCTGGACCTGTGGGTTTAGGCTGGACCCATGGGTTTAGCCCGAACACATGGGTTTAGGCGGGACCCATGGGTTTAGCCCGAACACATGGGTTTAGGCTGGACCCATGGGTTTAGGCTGGACCCATGGGTTTAGTCCGGACCCATGGGTTTAGCCCGGACACATGGGTTTAGCCCGGATCAGTGGGTTTAGGCTGGACCCATGGGTTTGGTCCGGACCCATTGGTTTAGCTCGGACACATGGGTTTAGCCCGGATCCGTGGGTTTAGGCTGGACCCATGGCTTTAGTCCGGACCTGTGGTTTTAGTCCGGACCCGTGGGTTTAGCCCGGACACATGGGTTTAGCCC
>JALJCO010008733.1:22500-81042 GCA_023101725.1 Atherinomorus stipes
ACGAACATTAACTGATTTGATCAGACATAACTAAAATAAATTACTTTTATCTACTATGTCTAAACATCAATAAATAAAGAGAAATGAGAGAAGGGAAGAAAAGTGAGTGTATCTTTGTATGTTTAATAGGTAGTCTGGAAGGAGTATAAAAGGAGGAGAGGAAAGGGACTTACATCAAGGGCATCAATAGAAGGCCACATAAAAAAATTATGCGGGTGGATTCCGGGGGGGGGGGTGCAGAGCGGAGGGAAGAGTAAATTAAGGCAAAAAAAATGGAAAATAATTCAAATAATATGATTAAAGTCAGAATAAAGAGTAAAGGAAAGATATAAGATATATAAATAAAATATAAATAGAGGGAAAAGAAAGGCAGCTATAAAAAACTACAAAGAGGAAAACAAACGCGGTCCCGTCAGCGCGGTAATAGCATTAAAGGAAGCGAAGAAAAAAAAAATAAAAAAAATGAAATAAATGATACAAAAAAAATGAAGAAAGATAGCAAAATAATGGGAAAGCAGAGAAAACAAATGAATCGCCCAAGAAATGAAAAATGCGCAAAGGACAATATACTTTTCTATTCTATGGCAGGGGATAGGGGGGGGGGAAAAGAAAGGGGAGGGGAGGGGGGGGGGAGGAAAAATAAGCTAAGATATTATAAAAATTAATAAAAACAGAGGGAGGAGGGGAGGGACGGGGGGGGGGGGTGGGGGGAAGGGGGGGGGGGGGGAGAGGAGGGAGCTCCGGGACAAGTAAAAATATAGATATATTATTAATTTAAAAAAAATTAATTAAGTGAAAATTCGTTAAATGGGATAAAGGGTGTGTAACAAATAGGGGAAAAAGGGGGGAGGGGGAGTAAAAAGAGAGATAAAAGAGAGGGTGTGGAAAGGGATGGGGGGCAAGAGAGTGAGGGGGAGAGAATCGCGGTTATATACTAGATCACCTGGAAGTCAAAGAGACACAAAAGGGGGGTAAAAAAAAAAATAAAAAATAAAATATATGTTATATATATATGAGGTGATAATATCGGGGTGCGGAAAAGAGGGGGAGGGGGAGGGGGGGGAGGACGAAAGGGGAATCATAAGGGGAGAAAATATAAAAAATAAGAAAAAATGAAACTTAGCTCTAGGGGAATTTAAGATTAAAAATAAAAAGGAAACAACAAAATAAAAATTAAAATAATAATACAAGGGGGAAAGAGGGGAAGGGGCCGGAGCCGGTTGGGGCCGAGGGGGGTTTAGGCAATCAGTTATGGGCGTTCGGTTTAGGGTAAGGGGCTAGGGAATGCATTATGTCAATGGATGTACCCCACAGGGATAGTAAAACAAACGTGTGTGTGTGTTTTCCAGAAGGAGCAGACCAGCCTGTCTCTGAACAGCTACGTGGTGGCCAGCAGCGTGGCCAACTTCTCCATCACTGACCTGAAGGATCCGGTGAGGATCGAGATCGCTCACCTCTCCGACCAGGTGTGTGTTTTCTCTTAAACTTTACCTGTTTGCTTTGCTTCGATGCTCCTTTTTCACCGTCACCGTACCAGTTTTGGTTTCTGAAGCACTGAAACTGTTTTAGTGTTTTACTGTTTCATGTTTTCCTATTTTTCCTTCAGTAAGTTTTCACATTTTTGCTTTTTTTGTTAATTTTCTGCATAATTTTTTTGCATTCTACAGCTGAAGTTTTTCTGTTTGACTTTTTGTCACGAACCTTTGTCTGGAATAATTGCAGAATTTCCTGATTCTGGGAAACAATAATCCCTCTTATGGTCATAAGACGCATCTTTAATTCACATTTATATGTTTGATGTCCATTGTGATTTTTACTTTTTTCTTTTTGACTGAAACTTGGTGAAAAAATTTAGTGTGTATAAGAATGTTTTGAACATTTTGAGCAGATTTCACCAATACCGCGATACTATTGATAACCGTGACATGATATTTTCATATCTTTACATGCCTACACCACAACCATAAAAAGTAGTGCAGATGTGGAAATGCAGCTCACTGATTGGATGTAACATGCTGAACTCTCCTTCCTGTTTTCCTGGCAGACCTTTTCCAGCCGACTGTGCATGTTCTGGGACTTCGATATGAACAGTAAGTTTGTCTGCATCACTCAACATCTCAGCTTTATAAAAGCGTGACCTGCAGGGAGACATTCGTCCAGGAAATGGCCTCCATCATGCTCTTCAGGACGTGTGCGGTGATGTGCACACATGGAATGAAAACATTCCCCATATTCCTGCTCATATTTCCACCAGTCAGGATGATTTGATCGGGTGTGTGATGTAATGTGTCCGTGTGGCCACCAGATGGCGACGGAGGCTGGAACGACAGAGGCTGCAGCGTGTCCAATGACTCCAGCAGCAACAGAACCGTCTGCCTCTGCAACCACCTCACACACTTTGGCATCCTCATGGTGAGAGCCGTGTCCCTCAGCAGCAGGTCCGGTCGGACCCGTGTCTGTTCTGGTTCTGATCTGCCGTCTCTCTGCAGGACGTGTCCCAGACGTCGTCACGAATCAGCCCGGTGAACAAGAAGATCCTAACGTTCCTGTCCTACATCGGCTGCGGCATCTCCGCCGTCTGTTCTGCCGCCACGCTGCTCACCTACATCGCCTTCGAGTGAGTCCAGGACCAGAACTCATTCTTTGGTTTACGGTTGTGTGAAAAAGTGTTTCCTCCTTCCTTATTTCTTATTTTTTTGCATGTTTGTCACACTTAAATGTTTCAGATCATCAAACAAATTTAAATATTTGACAAAAATAACACAATTAAACACATAATGCAGTTTTATTATTAAGGGGGAAAAAATCCAAACCTCCATGGTCCTGTGTGAAAACGTGATTGCCCCCCTGTTAAAACATAAATGAACTGTGGTTTATCATCTTTGGAAAGCTGAGTTCATCTTCTATCCACATCCAGGCCTGATTACTGCCACACCTGTTCTCCATCAGAAATCCCTTAAATAGGACCTGCCTGACAAAGTGAAGTAGACCAAAAGATCCTCCAAAGCTAGACATCATGCTGCCATCCAAAGAAATTCAGGAACAAATGAGAAACAAAGTCATTGAGATCTTTCAGTCTGGAAAAGGTTCCAAAGCCATTTCTAAAGCTTTGGGACTCCAGAGAACCACAGTGAGAACCATTATCCACAAATGGTGAAAACATGGAACAGTGGTGAACCTTCCCAGGAGGGGCCGGCCGACCAAAATGACCCCAAGAGCACAGCGACGACTCATCCAAGAGGTCACAAAAGACCCCAGAACAACATCCAAGAACTGCAGGCCTCACTTGCCTCAATGAAGGTCAGTGTTCATGACTCCCCCATCAGAAAGAGACTGGGGGGCAAAAATGGCTGCATGGCAGAGTTCCAAGACCAAAACCACTGCTGAGCAAAAAGAACATAAAGGCTCGTCTCAGTTTAGCCAGAAAGCATCTTGATGATCCCCAAGACTTTTGGGAAAATACTCTGTGGACTGACGAGACAAAAGTGGAACTTTCTGGAAGGTGGAGGTCCCATTACATCTGGCGTAAAAGTAACACGGCATTTCAGAAAAGGAACATCATAGCAACAGTAAAACATGGTGGTGGTAGTGTGATGGTCTGGGGCTGTTTTGCTGCTTCAGGACCTGGAAGACTTGCTGTGGTAAATGGAACCATGAATTCTGCTTCTACCAAAAAATCCTGAAGGAGAACGTCCGGCCATCTGTTGGTGACCTCAAGCTGAAGCGCACTTGGGTTCTGCAGCAGAACAATGATCCAGAACACACCAGCAAGTCCACCTCTGAATGGCTTAAGAACAACAACATGAAGACTTTGGAGTGGCCTAGTCAAAGCCCCCACCTGAATCCCATTGAGATGCTGTGGCATGACCTTAAAAAGGCGGTTCATGCTGGAAAAGCCTCCAATGTGGCTGAATTACAACAATTCTGCAAAGATGAGTGGAACAAAATTCCTCCACAGCGCTGTAGAAGACTCACTGCCAGTTATCACAAACGCTTGATGCAGTTGTTGCTGCTAAGGTGGAACAACCAGTTATTAGGTTTAGGGGAAGATCACTTTTTCACACAGGGACATGGAGGTTTGGATTTCCCCCCTTACTAATAAAAACCTTCATTTAAAAACTGCATTTTGTGTTTACTTGTGTTATCTTTGTCTAATATTTAAATTTGTTTGATGATCTGAAACATTTAAATGTGACAAACATGTAAAAAAATAAGAAATCAGGAAGCAGCAAACACTTTTTCACACATCTGTATGTGGTTTTTATGTCGTAGGCTATGCAGAAACCGGCTGCTTTTTACTTTTGGATAAACATAAATGGACGTAAATACGTCACGTCCGCCTCCTGTCCAATCAGAACTCTTCCCAACCACCAGATCTAAAACAGAATTAGATAAACGTGTTTTCCATGTAAACCTAAATTCAGAATTATTATTTCCATGTGAACAAGAAGGAGTTCGGAATATTTAATTTTGAATTATTTAACTTGGAATAAATAATTCAAACTTAATAAACATCATGTAACCGGGGCCAGTGAAAGTATCGGTCCCAACAAACAGTGCCAATATTTTCAGACGCAGATATCCGACGATGATGTCGGACATCTTTACTCTCTGGTTTTCACAGATTTTCTTCCCTCGGGTTGAAAAGCTCGTAATGATTGTCTGCTTCTTTTCTTTAGGATGTTTAGTGTTTCCTTCGTGGTCGAGCAGCAGGTTGTCTGTCCGGTTTATCTGTTTGGGTTTGACTGCACAGTTGTCCTTGTTTTCTATCTTGTGTTTCTTGCTCTACTTTTTCCTTTTCACTCCTCCCTTCTCTCCCGTGTTCACCCTTCTTTCGTTCTTCTGGTTCAGTCCAAGGGAAACAAATTTTAAAAGAACAAAAAGATAACTAACTGATCATATTTAATCATTCTGTCCTCATGCTGGACAGAACAGTCCGTTTTATTAATTGACCACAGAGCTGATTTGGTTTTTCGAGGAAGGATCATCTCTGTTTTGTGCAGCAGGGATGGAAAACAACAGTGTAAGTTTCTTTAGACGAGCTGCGGTCAGACTGAGAGCCTTAAAAACCAGCCATAAAAACCTAAAGGGTTTACCATCAACCAGAAGAGCTGAAATAAAGTCTTGCATAACTCTGACAATCTCTGAGACAGAGGAGGTGAAAAGTGTGAGCTAAAGAAACTAAATCTGCACTTCACTATTCATCCAGTTTCACAGAGCTATCAAAACTCACACCAAGGCCCGTCTGATTGTCTGATTGGCCGATAAAACAACCCCAGTTTTGTTTTATTAAGAGTGAGAAAGTTTTATCTTCATCTAAACAGTTCTATAAAAGCTGCAATAAATCTTGTTTTGACCTTCAAAAGTAGAAGTAAAGAGATTCCTAAATCAGCTAAATGACAACACAGTGGGCCCCAGAATGGAGCCTTGAGGAACTCCATGTTGAAGATATCACCATTACTTGCTTTCACGATTAATTATGTTGTTAAAAGCAATGATTAACTAAAGGAATAATGCAACCAAAGAATGATGGTCCTTTATCTTGTACTCACCCTCATGCTGAGAAAGACTCTGGAGCACTTTTTTAATATCTCAAATGCAGCCGGAGATCAGACAGGTTTGCGTTTCCCCCCAACTTTCATATAATGGAGTTCGCCGGGGCTTGAACCAAAAAGGTCCATAAAAGTCCACAACAACTTGTCAATATTCCTCCATACTGCTCGTCCAATGTAATCCAAGTGTCCTGAGTGAGTAGCGTCCAGAATTTACTGGAAACCATCAGTAGATTAGTAGATTTTTACAGCCTAAACAGTACTATCTTGCCATCTCTGTGCGTTCGTGCACATTCACGACACTACGGAAGCTGCGGCATTCAGCGCTTACTCTGCCGATAATGCAAACATAGAAGAAGAAATTCCCTGTTTACATTGTGCAAAGAGCGAACGAGCTGCGGACAAACACAAGAGGGGTTGGATATGGATTTAAAACAAAGAAAGAAAAAAGAGAACGCGCGATCTCGTCTGCTGCGGTCGTGAACTCGCATGGACACGTATCGGGAAGTACGATGTTCTGCTGTTTAAGCTCTAAAAATCTACTAAATGATGGTTTCCAGTAAATTCTGGACGCTACCCACTCAGGACACTTGGATTACATTGGACGAGCAGTATGGAGGAATATTGACAAGTTTTTGTGGACTTTTATGGACCTTTTTGGTTCAGTCGCTGGTGAACTCCATTATTTGAAAGTTGGGGGGAAATGAAACCCCCCCCCCCCCCAAATCTCAGGCTGCATTTGAGATATTAAAGTGCTCCAGAGTCTTGCTCAGCATGAGGATGAGGAGAAAATGAAGGCACATCATTCTTTGGGTGTACTATTCCTTTAAACAGAAGCAACTAAAGATAGAAAATCCAGCGCAGATGAGCTGACTGAGCCTAAAAAAGCATCAGTGGAGAAAAGATGGAGGTGAAGATTGTGGATTTCAACGCAGGGTTGGATGTTGGTGATGTTCGGGCGGTGAAAGCAGATGTGTCACCATCTCGCAGGCAGGAACGGGATCCAGAAACATGTTGGAACCTGGACGGAGGCCGAGCGAAAGCTCAGCTGCAAGTCTGAATTTTAAAACGTGAGGGAAACATGAGAAGCTCTCAGCGGCCGCATGAGGACAGGCCTCAGGCTGGAAGTTTAACGCCAGGTGTCCGGGGTGGGGGGAAGCTGTGGACACACCGCAGCAGACATGGCTGTCAACAAAAATCCAAGCTCAGCTCTCCCTCTTCCCTCAGAAAACTGCGGCGCGACTACCCGTCTAAGATCCTGATGAACCTCAGCACGTCCCTGCTGTTCCTCAACATGGTGTTCCTGCTGGACGGGTGGCTGGCCAGCGTGGTCAGCAGCGACGGGCTCTGCTTGTCTGCCGCCGTCCTCCTGCACTACTTTCTGCTCACCTCCTTCACCTGGATGGGGCTGGAGTCCGTCCACATGTACATCGCTCTCGTCAAGGTCTTCAACACCTACATCCGCAGATACATCCTGAAGTTCTGCATCGTGGGCTGGGGTGAGTGGTCCGAGCCCGGACCTGAAGCCCTGCTGGCGTTGGGTTCAACCTTGTGCTAAAGATGTAACCGTGTTATGTAACCATGTTTCTGCCAATCTGCTTGCAAACACTTAAAGGTACAGTATGTTAAAAATCAAAGGTCAGTGGCAGAAAAATGTGATATATAATTCAAAACTGTGTCTCTATTTCTGTGTAATCGCTGCACTAGAACAGCTGTTATATGATTATTTTCTTAGAATGAGTCATTTATATCTACTTGCTGGGCGATGCACATGTGGAGGCTGCCATATTTGTTCCACCATTTTTACTACGGTGTCCCTGAATGGACAAAAAAAATGTGTGTGAAGTGAGAACCCTCTGAACTTTAAAACTGCTGTGAGCTTTGTTAAATGGGAGTTAGAGACTGTTTGGGATTAGTACGCCTTAAAAGACATAAAAGTAGTTCCTCATAGTCCAGTCATAGACCTGAGACCACTGATCCACTCACAGATCAAAACATCTTGATGTCTGGGAGAATTTTGGCCGTTACGGCCACCGTACATTCACAACAGTGCTGGAATATGAAGTCATTTAAAAAGAAAACATCTTTTCTTTCAAATACCCATCTTTACCACTAGATGTCAGTAATTCTTACATACTGTACCTTTAAAGGAGGACAGCTTAAGTTCCAGCTTTTTTTCCAGAAGTTCGCCCCCTCTGGTGACAAATGGAAGTGACACTAAGCCAGAGTCAGAGACGCGATGTCTACTGAAGTAATAGAGTTATAAATCTGCAAGTTGTCTACGGTTTGATCTATTGAGTAAACTGACGGACTGTATGCTAACGGTAGCAACAGGCTAACACTGGCTTGTAGTTCAAATATCTAAATTCACAGGCTGAGACCACGATTACCTTATAAAATTACCACATCAACTAAATTTAACAAGTGTCTAGAGTGTTTATCTTCCCCGGGAACAGTCATATGTCTGTCATACTGCTACATTTACAAGCTAACAACTTAGCATTGCAGTATTCTGCATCCTTATTTCCATCATACATCACATTTACCTTCATGGATCATCATGAAAACACCAATGTAAAGTTGGAATAGTTCAGTGTTTGGCAAAGTCCTGGAAAAGTTTAGTGTCTCACAAAAAGTTTCAATTTCTGAAGTTCAGTGAATGCATCATGCTGCGAATTAGTGGATGATGCAACTTGTAGATCTAAACAAATTGATGAACGCCAACATGTCGTCCTCCTTCCATGACTGCTTCCAGCTTCCAGTTCGGACCGTAGGCTGACTGAGTGGGGAAAGGTTGGCGTCAGTAACGGGATCCGTGGTGTTAACCTCAGGGTTGTGTTCTTTGCTCCAGGTCTCCCTGCGGTCCTGGTCGGGATCGTCGTCACAGTGAATAAAAACTATTACGGCGTCCTGGAGGACGGCAAAGACGAGTCAGCGAAGATGTAAGCGAGATTATAGGCAGCCGGTATGAGATCAGAAGATCCGAGCCGCTGACGTGTGTGTTCCTCCTCAGGTGTTGGATCAAAGAGATGAGCGTCTTCTACACCACCTGCGTGGGTTACTTCTGCCTGGTGTTCCTGCTCAACGTGGCCATGTTCGTGGTGGTGATGATGCAGATCTGCGGCCGCAACGGCAAACGCAGCAACCGCACGCTGCGAGAGGAGGTCTGCAGGACGCTGCTCTGCTGCTTTACCGGGATTCCAGGATTCCGGGATTCCGGGATTCCGGGCTGGAATCAGACAGAAGGCAGTAAATGTGAAAATGTTCCCCGCTGCAGGTGCTCCGGAACCTGCGGAGCGTCGTCAGCCTCACCTTCCTGCTCGGAATGACGTGGGGCTTCGCTCTGTTCGCCTGGGGTCCCGTTTACCTGGCCTTCACGTACCTGTTCACCATCTTCAACTCGCTGCAAGGTGCAGTAGTACTGGGATTAAAGGTTCTGATGCTGAATGGGATTAAAGGTTCTAGATGCTGACTGGGATTAAAGGTTCTAGATGCTGACTGGGATTAAAGGTTCTAGATGCTGACTGGGATTAAAGGTTCTAGATGCTGACTGGGATTAAAGGTTCTGATGCTGACTGGGATTAAAGGTTCTAGATGCTGAATGGGATTAAAGGTTCTGATGCTGACTGGGAATAAAGGTTCTGATGCTGACTGGGATTAAAGGTTCTAGATGCTGACTGGGATTAAAGGTTCTGATGCTGACTGGGATTAAAGGTTCTAGATGCTGACTGGGATTAAAGGTTCTAGATGCTGACTGGGATTGAAGGTTCTGATGCTGACTGGGATTAAAGGTTCTAGATGGTGACTGGGATTAAAGGTTCTGGATGCTGACTGGGATTAAAGGTTCTGATGCTGACTGGGATTAAAGGTTCTGATGCTGACTGGAGATTAAAGGTTCTGATGCTGACTGGGATTAAAGGTTCTGATGCTTGATGCAGACTGGGATTAAAGGTTCTGATGCTTCTGATGCTGACTGGGATTAAAGGTTCTAGATGCAGACTGGGATTAAAGGTTATGATGCTGACTGGGATTAAAGGTTCTGATGCTGACTGGGATTAAAGGTTCTGGGTTCTGATGCTGACTGGGATTAAAGATTCTGATGCTGACTGGGATTAAAGGTTCTAGATGCTGAATGGGATTAAAGGTTCTGATGCTGACTGGGATTAAAGGTTCTGATGCTGACTGGGATTAAAGGTTCTGATGCTGACTGGGATTAAAGGTTCTAGATGCTGAATGGGATTAAAGGTTATGATGCTGACTGGGATTAAAGGTTCTGATGCTGACTGGGATTAAAGGTTCTAGATGCTGACTGGGATTAAAGGTTCTGATGCTGACTGGGATTAAAGGTTCTAGATGCTGACTGGGATTAAAGGTTCTAGATGCTGAGGCTGATGCTGACTGGGATTAAGGTTCTGATGGTGACTGGGACTAAAGGTTCTAGATGCTGACTGGGATTAAAGGTTCTAGATGCTGACTGGGATTAAAGGTTCTAGATGCTGACTGGGATTAAAGGTTCTAGATGCTGACTGGGATTAAAGGTGCTGATGCTGACTGGGATTAAAGGTTCTAGATGCTGACTGGGATTAAAGGTTCTGATGCTGACTGGGATTGAAGGTTCAGATGCTGACTGAGATTAAAGGTTCCTTCCTCCTTTTTCTCCTCAGGTCTCTTCATCTTCATCTTCCACTGCGCTCTGAAGGAGAACGTGCAGAAGCAGTGGAGGAGATATCTCTGCTGTGGCCCCTACAGGCTGTCGGACAACTCAGGTATGTCTCAGTCCGTCCACCTGTCTCCACGTTCCCCCGCTCAGATCCGTCTCCTGGGCTCCTGCCAGATTCCCACCGCGGCTGGGAAAAAGCACTTTATTAAAATCTAAACCTAAGTCTCCTGAGCTTTGCAGCTCATAAAAGCAGATGAACCTCAGTCATCTCTGGAACAGCGGGACGTCCTGGAGGTGCCCTCATCAGGCGGAGCTCCACCGCTCTGCAGCTCGCCCGGAGACCACAGGAACGCCTCAGAAATGTGGAGGAAAAATGAGAGGAAACATTTCACGCTCATGCATGTGTCGCCTGCTCACCAGGGAGGGAAGAAAAGACGTCTCAGAATAAAATAAACTGAGTGAAATCTGGTGGCTTTGCCACAGAAACTGCGGTCAGTCTGGTGAGATTTGTAAGCATTTAGTCCAACGTTGGTTAAATCAGGATTTCTGGAGTTCTCCATCAGAGGTTTGGAATGCGGCCGATTCTGATCGTTCAGAACTGGCCGATAAAACTTCAGTTTCATTTCCTGATTTCTCCGTTTCCCCATCGAGGCCACGCCCCCTCTACGAAATCATGTTCATTTATTTTCGTCTGTTTATGTAGGGCTGCACGATATAATCGCCCCCTATCAGTATCGGCCTATATCAGCCTTTAAACTGAGTATCGGACATCGGCCATCCCACCGATATTTAACCGATCAGCCCGCTGTTTCTACAGTCTTAAAAATACAAAAAAAACTTCAAAAACTTCTTTCTTACAGACTTTAAAACTTCTAAAGACTAGGGGTTGGACAAATATTGGTATACTGAAATTTCGCGATATTTCCATATGCTGATATGTTAACATTTAAAAACATGGTATCTATTTTACGAATGAAAAATGTCGCGATATTTTAGCGTTCTGTTTTGAAATCTCGCGAGAATTGACAAAATTTGTGCTGATTATGATATTCAAAAACGCGGTATCGATCTATTTTTCGTGAATTCTCGCAAGATTTTGTAACAGAACGACGAAATCTCGCGAGATTTTGTAACAGAACAATGAAATCTCGCGAGATTTTGCAAGTAATGTAGATAGATACCATGTTTTTAAATGTCGATTTGATAACTGCATATGAAAATATCGCGATATTTCAGTGTATCAATATTTTTTTCCCACCCCTATTTTTCAAAGCTTCGGAAACGGAAAACAAAACTGCTATTTGCAATGACTGCTTTTTTCAGCTTTAATATCGGTATCTATATCGGTTATCAGCCACATGAGTTATAAAATATCAGCATATCAGATATCGGCCAAAATTCCAATGTCGTGCATCCCTGGTTTTCTGTTTAGCCTGATTTAAATTGTGTCAAGAAATATGGCATTTACATTTAACGACAAACAAATGCTGTTAGTTTTGTCCCTGCTGGCTTCCCGTCTGCTTTGATTATCTGGTTTTGTTTAAAGAGCCACTGAGTTCGTTCGCTTTACCCTGAAGTGACGAGGACGAGCGTCCGTCTGACAGCTGCTCTGTTCGTCTCTCTGCTGCAGACTGGAGTAAGACGGCCACCAACAACACCAAGAAGGTGAGCTCGGAAAACCTGGCCAAGTCCCTGTCCTCCAGCTCCTTCGGCTCCAGCACGGCCAACTGGACGTCCAAGGCCAAGGCCACGCTCACGCCGTTCTCCAAGCGGAACAGGAACCCAGGTGAGACGCGAACCTCCGGCACAGGTTCAGGTCTGAGGTGCACACGGATGTGAGGTGATCTATCATACATATATACAGTATATACGTATATATGTGTATGTATGCACCAAGGTTATAATAATTTTAGATTTTTAATTAGTTTCAGTTTTTATTTAGTTTTGACTTTTTGTTTTTCAATTTAGTTAGTTTTTTTTAACAGGTTTGCTAGTTTTTATTAGTTTTTCTTTTTGGAAAATGCTTAGTTTTTGTTTAGTTTTTATTAGTTTCACTGTTAGTTTTAGTTAACTATAATAACTTTGGTATGCACGTATGGACGTACGTATGTTTCTGTGTATTATTTGTTTGCAAGTGCTGTTTCTCTTTTATATATTTGTTTGAGGTTTAAGTCTTTTTTATCGTGAAAGAGTTTTTATCATGTTCATCTTGTTAATTTTGGGGTTTAATGCAGTGTTGGCCACAAATATCAGCAGGTCGTATCACCCATCGGCTGAGAATGATGAGGTCCAGCACTAAGCGATCTGCGTCGGTTGATCCGTATTCTGATCCTATCAGAGAGAATTTAAGGGGAAGAGATTAGAGTATCTGAGCTTCCGGTCGTCATGCTAGTCTCCAGCACTGTGCTGCTCGGAGTAACCAGATTACACTGCTGAGTTTAAACAGATCTCCCCGTTTTTTCTCCTCCCGTGGAACTAAAATAAGTGGCACGCACTCATTTCCATGTAGGTTTGTTTGTATTGGATCAGTTCTGCAGGTTTGTCCTGTCGTCATATCAGGTTGTTTCATCTCACGTTTCATGTTCATGTGTGTCTGTCTGCCGTGTAGAAAGCTCTTCCCATCAGTAACAGGAGAGGAGGACCTGCAGAGGTAAAGTGGAAGCTGACTGAAAACCTGCTTCTCGTGTCGTGTGATCAGCTCTTTTCCCACAATGCTTCTCTTCAAAGTCAATCTGGACGTTCGAACTCTGAGATTTCTGATTGGATGGACTGGTTTCAAATCAGAGACCTGTTTGCAGGCGTTTTGGGAAAACAGCTGCTGTGCTGTGATTGGCTGGTCAGTGTGATGTCATGCATGCCTTGTTGTTTCCAGCCTGAGGCACGCTGAGCGTGCCAGACTCCACCCGCTCAGAGCGCCCCAGGGTGCAGAAACAAGCGCATCCTGCACCCAAGCTAACGCGTGTGGTGTGTTTAATGGTTTCTAAGTTGTTTGGGTTTTTGGTGAGCGCGCAGTAACAGGCTAACGCTGAGGTTCACGTCCCAGTCAGCAGTACTCGAGCTGGGGGGGGTGGCATCCCCCCTGAAATATAGTAAATCCTGGAAATATAACCAATACTCATAACTGTTTCATTATCAGAAAGTAGTACGGATGTTGAGTAAAATAAATCTGAGGGCAGAGGGACACGCACACATGCAATGATGCAACATGAGCCGCACAAGCCGCAGCGCAGACATCTTTAAGGATTAACTGCGCTGCAGTGTCAGCACGGCCAAACGAGCAGCGGAACAACATGATGTCACAGATCACAGATGAGCAAAGACTCAAGACTCATTACTTTTTATCCATCTATACAAAAACAGCTAAACTCGCCACAAGTTGCACAAAAACAACACAGCTGGTTTGTCCAGCTCACCGTGTAGCCTGCAGCCGGCGATCAGGAAGGCTTCTCGTCCATAATTTACTCAAAACGTCATTTAGTAGATTTTTAGAGCCTAAACAGTACTACATCAGTACTACATCAGTACTACATCAGTACTACATCGCATCTCCTGCAAGTACGCCGATGCACGTTCATGAAACTATAGAGGCCGCAGCAGACGAGTTTGCGCGTTCTCTTTCTTTCTTTTTGTTTTAAATCAACATCAACCCCTCTTGGACCCTCTTGTGTTTGTCCCGGTTTGTCTGCAGCTCTGTCGCTCTTAGCACAATGTGAACAGCTAATTTCTTCTTCTATGCTTGTATTATCGGCAGAGTAGGCTCTGGACGCAGAGGCTTCCGTAGTTTCGTGAACGCGCACATGCACGCTTTGCTAAAGTAAGATGTTCTACTGTTTAGTCTCTAAAAATCTACTAAATGACGTCGTTTCCAGTAAATTCTGGACGCTACCCACTCAGGACACTTGGATTACATTGGACGAGCAGTATGGAGGAATATGGACACGTTTTTGTGGACTTTTATGGACCTTTTTGGCTCGGACCCCGGCGAACTCCATTATATGAAAGTTGGGGGAAACGAGAAGCCTTCCTGATCACCGGCTGCATTTGAGATATTAAAAAAGTGCTGCAGAGTCTTTCTCACCATGAGGGGAAGTGGAAGATAAAGTTTCATCATTCTGTGGGTGAAATGTTCCTTTAACAGAGGAAAAACAAAATGGCGTACTGTGGAGAGCGCGCTCTCAAAGCACACAAAGACAAAAACACTTTCACCCTCCGGAGTTTCTGGCACGTTTTAGCCGAGGTCCCGCTCCAATGGGGGATTATCACGCTTCCGTGTTCCGAACTTCCGGTTTGAAACAGTTAGACGGCCCACTTCCGGCTCAGTTCAATGTCCCTGCTTTACTTCGTAGATAACGTCAATAAACGCCAACCCTACTGAAATTTTCACGGATTCCAGACTGAAGTGATACTAAGGAAGAAGTGGATCAAAGCGATTCTCCAGAGTGAAGGGCCGAACTTTATAATAAAACAACGTAGCATGTTTGTTTGTAGCCGGTGGGGCACAACACCGGCATGCTAGCATTAGCCAGCTAGCGTTTACTGACGTGCTTAACTTTTTGCATCTTAAAACACACAAACATCTGAAAATCGGGTCTGTACCCCCCCCCCCCCCCCCCCGTTTCCAGTGGAACAACTGGGGACTGCCAAGAAAGGAGACGCTTTCAGATGCTTGTGTGTTTTCAGCCGCACAAAGTTAGGCACGTCATCAAGCTGGCTAATGCTAACCTGCTAACACGACTGCGCAGTCTGCCGGCCACAAACAAACGTGTGTTGTTTTATTATAAAGTTCGGTCCTTCACCGCGGCGAATCGGTCGTTTTGATCCATTTCTTCCTCAGCATCACTTCAGTCTGGAATGAAAACTTGGCATTGGCGTTTATCCGATTTACAAAGTTTAACAGAGTAGTAGCTGGCGGACTATTGTTGGCAGGTTAGCATTAGCCAGCTTAATGACGTGCCTAACTTTGTGCGGCTGAAAACACACAAGCATCTGAAAGCGTCTCCTTTCTTGGCAGTCCCCAGTTGTTCCACTGGAAACGGGGGGGTACAGACCCGATTTTCAGATGTTTGTGTGTTTTAAGACGCACAAAGTTAAGCACGTCAGTAAACGCTAGCTGGCTAATGCTAGCATGCTGTGAAGTGCCGGTGTCGTGCCCCACCGGCGACAAACAAACGTGTGTTTTATTATAAAGTTCGGCCCTTCACCGCGGCGAATCGATCGCTTTGATCCAGCTTTTGATCCAGTATCACTTCAGTCTGGAATGAAAACTTAAGTATGTTTGGAGTTTATCCGATTTAAACAGTATAACAGAGCAGGAACGGCTGTCGTTAACATGGCCCGGAAGAGGAAGTGCCCAAATACCATGAACTTCCGGTAAGCGTGATAATCCCCTATACACACGTTTAACATGAAAAAGTGGGATTTCCAGCCGGTGAAACTGGGATTTTTCAACTTCTGCACGTCGGATCTTAAAAATTCCAGCTGTAGGGGGAAGCTGGTGTCTAAAATAAGAAGTGAAAGTGGTTTGGAAGCATCCGAGGCTCTGTCCTGCAAAGCAGCAACTTTCTTTCTCCAATCACAATATCTTGCTGAGAAAAGCTGAAAACTGGGATTCTGAACACAGAAGCTGTTCAATGAAACATTCGGGTGGGTAACTGGCATTCCAGACAAATACCAGTTCCATCATGCGTGGCTGCTGGTGATCAGGTCTTTATCAATGCTGATTGTTAATCAGTGATTTTGCTTCAGAGTTCTCTTGTGGCTTGTTAGTCAAATCCTGCTTGAGTTGCTGATTTTAGCCCAAATTACAAAAAAAATAACTTATTGGGTGGAAATCTGGTCTCCCCCAGTTTAAAAATCCCATCTTATATATTGTTTTCACCAACAGAACTCATCAGGCAACAAAAATAAGTGATGTTAGCTAAGATTCTTATGTTCGAGGCAGACTAAAGAGAATCTCTGATGAGTCGAAACCTTTTTACAACTCCACTGCTGCCAGTCAGTAACTGATAATGTGGCTTTAAAATCAAAAACAAATGCTGAAGATGTCAAACACGGTTTGTTCTTAATGCTGCAGGAAGTGAAAAACCCCACTGGGAGAAAATTAATTTCCCTCTCATTGGTTGTAGTCACTCAGAACATCTGCTCTCCAAACTTGAGCTTTGTAAACTTTCTGATAATAACTGGCAGAAGTCTGCAGCGCCGTCAGACCAAACTAATGAGATTAACCTCTACAGCAACGCAAACAGCCTCCAGCCCCCACAGCCCCCACAAACATCAACATTTCTGACATGTTGTCTGACACTTTTCCTGTTTCTCATTAGTTTTGAACATTTCTTGGCTCCGTCGCAGCCAATCACAGCAATCTTGTCGAGAGAAAATTAGCTGAAGCCAACGGCCATAAATTATCCTGCAAAAACACAAAACGTGGACGTAACGCGGAGCGTAGGTCCTCATAAAGTCATCAGGTTTTCTCCAGCAGGTGTCACATGATCAGCGATGACGGCATCCAGCAGACGGACCGACGCTTTATTCCAGGTGGAAAAGAGGTGATGCAGTTATGTGGTTGTCAGAAAGCAGAGCAGTCAGGAGCTGCTGGAGATCACAGGCTCGGGGAATAAAACAGCAGCTGGGACGTCTGGCAGAGCGGCCGAGTTCAAGCCTGGAGACGCGTCGTTCTCATAAAACACTGGTATGAAATGATTTAACCCAACACAGGTGAGAACCAACACAGCCACAGCGAGGCTGCCATGACTGCCGGATTGTCACGATTAAGATTTTCCCAACATTATGAATACGTAAAATCACACCAGCGCTCCTGATTGGTCATCAGGTTTCATTTATTTATATAGTTTGATGCCAACTTAAAATAATACAACTACAAAGTAAAGTAAAAGGCTACTGGACCTCTACCTGGACCTCTGTCTGGATCTCTGTCTGGACCTCTACCTGGACCTCTGTCTGGATCTCTGTCTGGATCTCTACCTGGATCTCTACCTGGACCTCTACCTGGACCTCTGCCTGGACCTCTACCTGGACCTCTGCCTGGACCTCTACCTGGACCTCTGTCTGGACCTCTACCTGGACCTCTGCCTGGACCTCTGTCTGGATCTCTACCTGGACCTCTACCTGGACCTCTGCCTGGATCTCTACCTGGACCTCTACCTGGACCTCTGCCTGGATCTCTGCCTGGACCTCTACCTGGACCTCTACCTGGACCTCTACCTGGACCTCTGCCTGGACCTCTGTCTGGATCTCTACCTGGACCTATACCTGGACCTCTGCCTGGATCTCTACCTGGACCTCTGCCTGGACCTCTACCTGGACCTCTACCTGGACCTCTACCTGGACCTCTGCCTGGACCTCTGCCTGGATCTCTACCTGGACCTCTACCTGGACCTCTACCTGGACCTCTACCTGGACCTCTACCTGGACCTCTGCCTGGACCTCTACCTGGACCTCTACCTGGACCTCTGCCTGGACCTCTACCTGGACCTCTACCTGGACCTCTGCCTGGACCTCTACCTGGACCTCTGCCTGGACCTCTACCTGGACCTCTGCCTGGACCTCTACCTGGACCTCTGCCTGGACCTCTACCTGGATCTCTACCTGGACCTTTACCATGGACCTCTGCCTGGACCTCTGCCTGGACCTCTACCTGGACCTCTGCCTGGACCTCTGCCTGGACCTCTACCTGGACCTCTACCTGGACCTCTGCCTGGACCTCTACCTGGACCTCTACCTGGACCTCTACCTGGACCTCTACCTGGACCTCTGCCTGGACCTCTGCCTGGACCTCTACCTGGACCTCTGCCTGGACCTCTACCTGGACCTCTACCTGGACCTCTACCTGGACCTCTGCCTGGACCTCTGTCTGGATCTCTACCTGGACCTTTACCATGGACCTCTGCCTGGACCTCTGTCTGGACCTCTACCTGGACCTCTGCCTGGACCTCTGTCTGGACCTCTGCCTGGACCTCTGCCTGGACCTCTACCTGGACCTCTGCCTGGACCTCTGCCTGGACCTCTACCTGGACCTCTGCCTGGACCTCTACCTGGACCTCTACCTGGACCTCTGTCTGGACCTCTGTCTGGACCTCTACCATGGACCTCTACCTGGACCTCTGTCTGGACCTCTACCATGGACCTCTACCTGGACCTCTACCTGGACCTCTACCTGGACGTCCGTCTGGACCTCTACCTGGACCTCTGCCTGGACCTCTACCTGGACCTCTACCTGGACCTCCGTCTGGACCTCTACCTGGACCTCCGCCTGGACCTCTACCTGGACCTCTGCCTGGACCTCTACCTGGACCTCTGCCTGGACCTCTACCATGGACCTCTACCTGGACCTCTACCTGGACGTCCGTCTGGACCTCTACCTGGACCTCTGCCTGGACCTCTGCCTGGACCTCTACCTGGACCTCTGCCTGGACCTCTACCTGGACCTCTGTCTGGACCTTTACCATGGACCTCTACCTGGACCTCTACCTGGACCTCTACCTGGACCTCTGCCTGGACCTCTGTCTGGACCTCTACCTGGACCTCTGTCTGGACCTCTGTCTGGACCTCTACCTGGACCTCTGTCTGGACCTCTGTCTGGACCTCTACCTGGACCTTTACCTGGACCTCTACCTGGACCTCTACCTGGACCTCTGCCTGGACCTTTACCTGGACCTCTGCCTGGACCTCTGTCTGGACCTCTGTCTGGACCTTTACCCATGGACCTCTGCCTGGACCTCTTCCTGGACCTCTACCTGGACCTCTACCTGGACCTCTGTCTGGACCTCTGCCTGGACCTCTAACTGGACCTCTGCCTGGACCTCTACCTGGACCTCTGCCTGGACCTCTACCTGGACCTCTACCTGGACCTCTGTCTGGACCTCTACCTGGACCTCTAACTGGACCTCTGCCTGGACCTCTACCTGGACCTCTAACTGGACCTCTACCTGGACCTCTACCTGGACCTCTGCCTGGACCTCTACCTGGACCTCTACCTGGACCTCTACCTGGACCTCTGCCTGGACCTCTGCCTGGACCTCTGCCTGGACCTCTGCCTGGACCTCTGTCTGGACCTCTACCATGGACCTCTGCCTGGACCTCTAACTGGACCTCTACCTGGACCTCTGTCTGGACCTCTGTCTGGACCTTTACCATGGACCTCTGCCTGGACCTCTGCCTGGACCTCTGTCTGGACCTCTGTCTGGACCTCTACCATGGACCTCTGCCTGGACCTCTGCCTGGACCTCTGTCTGGACCTCTACCATGGACCTCTGCCTGGACCTCTAACTGGACCTCTACCTGGACCTCTGTCTGGACCTCTGCCTGGACCTCTAACTGGACCTCTGCCTGGACCTCTACCTGGACCTCTGCCTGGACCTCTACCTGGACCTCTACCTGGACCTCTGTCTGGACCTCTACCTGGACCTCTAACTGGACCTCTGCCTGGACCTCTACCTGGACCTCTAACTGGACCTCTAACTGGACCTCTACCTGGACCTCTGCCTGGACCTCTACCTGGACCTCTACCTGGACCTCTACCTGGACCTCTACCTGGACCTCTACCTGGACCTCTGCCTGGACCTCTACCTGGACCTCTGCCTGGACCTCTACCTGGACCTCTGCCTGGACCTCTGCCTGGACCTCTGCCTGGACCTCTACCTGGACCTCTGCCTGGACCTCTGCCTGGACCTCTAACTGGACCTCTGCCTGGACCTCTGCCTGGACCTCTACCTGGATCTCTAACCTGGACCTCTACCTGGACCTCTGCCTGGACCTCTGCCTGGACCTCTACCTGGACCTCTAACTGGACCTCTACCTGGACCTATACCTGGACCTCTAACTGGACCTCTACCTGGACCTCTACCTGGACCTCTACCTGGACCTCTAACTGGACCTCTGCCTGGACCTCTACCTGGACCTCTACCTGGACCTCTACCTGGACCCAGGAGGCTTCTTTCTGTAAATTACATTTTAAAAAATGTTTGAACATCCTTTACCAAAAAGAAGTATTCCTTAAGTACATGTTATTAAGTATACTCAAGTATACTAAAGTATATCACTCAAGTGTACTTTTATTTACCAAGTACACTGCTATCAGTGTACTATCGGTATTCAAACAAGTATACTTCTTGGGACTAAATTGGCCCAAGTTAAGTATTTAAAAGTATACTTTTAAGTATACTTAAAGTAATCTTCTGGTATACTGTAAGTGTACTCATACTAAAACTTCAAGCTGACTTTTATTTTTAGAAAGTACACGTTAAAGTATACTTCTACGTATACTGTAAGTTTATTTATTTATTTAATTTTAGATACTGTTATGATCCCAGAGGGGATTACGAACTCAAAGATGCATTATCGCCACCAACTGGTACGATTATACTGCAGTCAAGTATGTCGCATACCATTTACTAAATAAAAAGACAAAATAAATAAATATTAGATACGATAACACATTTCAGTCTAACAAAAAGATCCTCAAAACTTTTCTGTTTCAGTCTTTGGATTTTTTTGCAAAATATTACTTGAGTCTTCTAACGTGATGACAGAGAGCTGCCATCTTGAAATCATGTGATCTACAGATGCATTTTGATTGGTCGCTGGATCTTTTGCCCTCAGGAGAGCTGAAGTTGAGGACTCACGGTGAGTTTTTGACCTCGCGAGGCAAAAAAATATCAAAACGTGTTTGATTTTCACCTCCGCCAGAAACCAGGCGACACGGCGACGACCTGCTGGCTTCAACTGTGCGGCCGGCGTCAAAGAGACGAGCTAAAGTGAAGCGTTTTAGGCAGAAGGGGAAGAAAAAGGTGAAGCTTGTAAACATTTCACCATCAACCACCAAATGAAAAATCAGAAACTTGCATATGAGCAAAAGATGTGTGATTTCTGACAGGAAAGGAGGAATAATTAACTGCGAGCACAGCTGGACCTGAAGTGTGAGCTGATGTCATGTTGATGTTTTTCCTTTTGCAGAGGACATCCATCTTTATCTCATTTTCTGTGAGGGCTTCATGTGAAAGAACACTTTAAAGCCACAGGAGAAGTAATTCATCAATGACAAATTTCACAGCAGGTTTCTTGTTGCTGGTGCCAGAGCGCATTTTCCAAACATGTTTCCTTTCATTGGCCAGTTGTAGATGTGAGAGACGACTGAACCGTCCTGCAGCTCCTGCAGCTGTGCAGCATTTTATTTGTATCTTGTGTTGAGTTTAACAACACGGGAAACAAGTCGGCCTCCCTGAAAGCTCTTCCTCTCTGTCACACACGAACAGTTTTCACTTTCACCATCAATGACTCAGAAACTCCAGATGAACACCTGAGTCACGGTGCTGAGAGATTTTCCGTCTCTCTGGGAACTCTGATGAAAGATTACTGAACTCCATCAGACTCCCTGAATTATTTTCAGTCACTTTCGGTTTCTAATCTCTAACTTCAGAATGGAAATGTGCAAAAAACAATTTACTTCTAGATATTGGCCCTTAAAGGAACATTCCACCCACAGAATGATGTAACTTTATCTTCCACTCCCCCTCATGGTGAGAAAGACTCTGCAGCACTTTTTAATATCTCAAATGCAGCCGGTGATCAGGAAGGCTTCTCGTTTCCCCCCAACTTTCATATAATGGAGTTCACCGGGGTCCGAGCCAAAAAGGTCCATAAAAGTCCACAAAAACGTGTCAATATTCCTCCATACTGCTCGTCCAATGTAATCCAAGTGTCCTGAGTGGGTAGCGTCCAGAATTTACTGGAAACGACGTCATTTAGTAGATTTTTAGACCCTAAACAGGAGAACATCAGTACTACATCAGTACTACATCAGTACTACATCAGTACTACATCGCATCTCCTGCAAGCACGCCGATCCGCGTTCACAAAACTACGGAAGCCGTGGCAGACGCGATCACGCGTTCTCTTTTTCTTTCTTTCTTTGTTTTAAATCAATATCAACCCCTCTTGGACCCTCTTGTGTTTGTCTGCAGCTCTGTCGCTCTTAGCACAATGTAAACAGCTAATTTCTTCTTCTACGCTTGTGTTATCGGCAGAGTAGGCTCTGAACGCCGAGGCTTCCGTAGTTTCATGAACGCGCATATGCGCGCTTCGCTAAAGTAAGATGTAGTACTGTTTAGGCTCTTAAAATCTACTACATTATGTGGTTTCCAGTAAATTCTGGACGCTACCCACTCAGGACACTTGGATTACATTGGACGAGCAGTATGGAGGAATATTGACAAGTTTTTGTGGACTTTTATGGACCTTTTTGGCTCGGACCCCGGCGAACTCCATTATATGAAAGTTGGGGGGAAACGAGAAGCCTTCCTGATCGCCGGCTGCATTTGAGATATTAAAAAAGTGCTGCAGAGTCTTTCTCACCATGAGGGGAAGTGGAAAATAAAGTTACATCATTCTGTGGGTGGAATGTTCCTTTAACAGAGAGTCTAAACGAAGGCAAGGCAAGTTTATTTGTATTGCACATTTCATGTACAGAACAATTCAAAGTGCTTTACATAAAACATTATAAGCAAAAGGGAGAGAAAAAAACAATTAGAAACATGATTCAAAATTAAAAGCATTTAAGATTAAAAAGAGAGAATATAGAGACGTGCGGATTTTAACTTTTGAATAAAATCTACGTAAATGCAGCTGAGAACAGGTGGGTCTTCAGCCTGGATTTAAATAAACTAAGTGTTTCAGCTGATCTGAGACGTTCTGGGAGTTTGTTCCAGACATGTGGAGCATAGAAGCTGAACGCAGCTTCTCCATGTCTGGTTCTGACTCTGGGAACTGATAAAAGGCCGGATCCAGATGACCTGGGGTCTGGTAGGTTCATAGTGGGTCAAGAGGTCACTGATGTATTTTGGGCCTAAACCATTCAGAGCTTTATAGACCAGCAGCAGAACTTTAAAGTCTATTCTCTGATGGACCGGCAGCCAGTGTAAAGACCTGAGAACTGGACTGATGTGGTCCACTTTTCTGGTCTTTGTGAGAACTCGGGCAGCAGAGTTCTGAATGAGCTGCAGCTGTTTAACTGGTTTTTTAGGTAGACCAGTAAAGACGCTGTTACAGTAGTCAAGCCGACTGAAGATGAATGCATGGACTAGTTTTTCCAGATTTTCCTGAGACATCAGATCTTTTATCCTTGAGATGTTCTTCAGGTGATAGTCGGCTGATTTAGTGATCGCTTTGATGTGTTTTTCAAAGTTTAGGTCTGAGTCCATCACTACACCCAGATTTCTGGCCTGATTGGTGGTTTTTAGGTCTGAGTCCATCACTACACCCAGGTTTCTGGCCTGATTGGTGGTTTTTAGGTGGATGGACTGAAGTTCTGTGACAACCTGCTGTCGTTTCTCTTTGGCTCCAAAAACAATCACCTCAGTTTTGTTTTTGTTCAGCTGAAGAAAGTTGAGGCACATCCAGTCATTAATCTCATCAATACATTTACCAAGAGCCTGTACAGGGTCCCGGTCTCCTGGTGATACTGTAATATATAGCTGTGTGTCATCTGCGTAGCTATGGTAACTAATATTGTTGTTCTTTATAACCTGAGCCAGTGGGAGCATGTAGATGTTAAACAGAAGAGGCCCCAGGATAGAGCCCTGGGGAACTCCACAGGTCATCTTTGTCTGCTCAGATGTAAAATTGCCTACTGACACAAAGTACTTCCTGTTCTCCAAGTATGGCTTAAACGAAGGTTTAAGCCGCTTTCTAACTCAAGCTTTTCAGGCAAATTTCAAATGAGGTCCAACACAAATAATATCTATGTTTTAACCAGAAAAATGCCATTTCCGGGTGATGACTCTGTTGCTAAGTTAGTCTATAGAAATATGTAACAGTCGGTGTTTTTTTATTCGTCATCAAAATACAGATTTATACAATATAATTAAAAACACAACGATCTCTGTTTGTTTCGTCAGGTTGCTTTACGATTTTATGAATGAGTGTTTGGCCGTAGACTGGGATATCAAACTGCTCCTTGAAGGCGGCTATCATGCTGGTTTTAGGTGCTGCAACACGCCTGATTCACATCAGGAGTCGGGTGTGTTGGAGCTGGGAAACAACGGAAACCTGCAGGGCAGCGACCCTGGAGGCCCGGAGTCTGACCCTCCGTTGGGGCGTCGCTGTGAGAGGCACGCATGGTCCGAACCAGGAGGAGCTGGATAAAAGCTGCTTTTGTGGACGTAGGAGGAGAGCATGACTCGCGGGTTTCTCTCAGAGGCATGCAGAGATGGTTTTAATGTGGATATCATGACTCTAAAACCATAAAAAAGCATTTTTATGGGCTGAAGTGACTCTGCATGCCAGCTTATTTTTCAAATAGTCATGAAGTCTGAAAGGTCAAACCAACAAACGGAAAACTGGGCCAGGAAGCAGAAAACTAACCTGAGCTACCTCGAACCCTGAGGGCTTTCTTCCTGAATCTAACCCCTCGATGCTCCGCAGAGCTGCCGCTCGTGTGCGAGTATCTACCTGCGCAGCTGAGAGTTGCTGCATTTTTGTGGTTGAAGAAAGACATGTTGCTGTTTTGAGTTCACAAGTTTTGGCTGCCAACATTTCTTCTCTGCACTGTGCGGTTCAAGAAACCAAACCACTTATGGGAAAGCCTGTGCTGATAAAGATGTCAACGCTGGAAACTCGCATGACCCGACTGCTGCGAACTGCTTGTAATGACGGACTTTACACTCCAATGCTTTTGTGAAGGAGTAGATTGGTCCAATTAAAGTCAGAGGATGTAAAACGCCAAATGATACGTAGCTGTTCGTAGCCACAAGCCGAGAGGAAGGAATGAAAGTGTAAATATAGTTGACAGCGTTTCTTGCCAGGAGGCTCATTCCACTGTTTCTACACTTTTTAATGTTTCAGTTGAGTTTTGGAAAAAACAAGCACTTCTGCCTGCCTAGAAATATAAAGTTGTCTCTGGGTTTCAGAACGCAGCTCGGCGTCTTTCACAACCTCCGAACCCACCAAGAGAGATGATGAGCCGCGGGAGCGCGGCCAAACATTCACGCTTTCCGAAGCTTCTTGTGGGAAAACATGTGCTTTCTAGATCGTCACCAGGACGGTCAACAAATTCCTCGGGTTGCAGATGCAGCTCATGAACGATCTGCAGCTGAGCGTCACTGTAAATCTCCAGTTTTGATTGTTTCGGTGGGGGGTCTGCCGCATTTAAAGCTCAGATTTACATTCCTGCACCGGTGGTGATGCCGTTGTGATCTGTGGGAACGCTTCGGTGTGATTGGATTCACATTTCCCTGAGCACAGGGAAATGTCACAACACTCCGCTTCGCCAGATGGATAAACTTGTGGTTGGAGTTTGGGTGTGATGTTTTCTGAGTATTAACTTCAGAGGTCTTTATATTGTTGGCTCAGTTAAGACGCAAACATCAGGCATAAAAAACGACTGCAGGTAAAAACCCGGGTGAGGAAATGAACACAGTTCATGCTAGAAAATAGGTCCAGATTGAAAAGAAAAACGAACTTCCCCTTTAAAGTCGTCCTCAAAATTATTCATACCTTCCAGTAAAAGAAGGAAAAACTCATCTGTCAGTCAGATAAGTTAAAATTGACAAAAGTAATAATAAATAAAAATTCTATGAAAATCATGACGTTGATGTTGAATTGTGGTTTCAAAGAAATGTTAAAAACAAACACACCAAAAATAAAATAAAAAAAAAACAAGCAGGCATGATGCGGCTCCAAAGCTAAAATGTTGTTAAGCAACACTTTGAGACAATCAGGTATTTCTGTAACGTCCAATCAGACGTCTGCACCTGCTGACAGGTATGTCGGTCCATGTTCATGAGAAAGATGCTCTGATGTGTCTGGGACAGTTTTGTTTGTTTTTAAACAATTTAAAAGCGATATTTTATGTCACTAAATTTTAATTTTGTCCATTTTTCTGTATTAGTTTCTTTAGTTTCTTATTCACTATTGTGAATCAGGCTTGATGCTGCTGTGAGGAAACGATATCTTTGGGATCCTTTCACACCTGGAGCCCGTTCATGGTCGCAGAGGGGCCTCGCTGCAGGGACCCCCGCAGACCAGGGCAGGCCAGGGTCCGTGCACTCACATGCACCTTTAAAGGAATCACAGGCGAAGCACCGCGGATATTAGCAAGCCTGTTTACGGAAGTCGGGGATGCTGTGTGCTGCCTTTGCTACCATTCGCGGTGATTCGCCCGTCCTTCCACCGCATACACTCACTGGCCACTTTATTAGGTACACCTCGCTAGTACCAGGTTGGACCCTTTTGCCTTCAGAACTGCTTTAATCCTTGGTGTCATAGATTCAACAAGGTTCTGGAAACATTCCTCAGAGATTTTGCTCCATATTGACATGACAGCATCACACAGTGATGCACACTGCGTCGGCTGATGTCGGCTGCACATCCATGATGAGAACCTCCCGTTCCACCACATCCCAAAGCTGCTCTGTTGGATTGAGATCTGGTGACTGTGGAGAACATTTGAGTACAATGAACTCATCGTCATGTTCAGAAACCAGTGTGAGATGATTCCCGCTTTATGACATGGCGCGTTCTCCTGCTGGATGATGTCATCTTTATGACATGGCGCGTTATCCTGCTGGATGATGTCATCTTTATGACATGGCGCGTTCTCCTGCTGGATGATGTCATCTTTATGACATGGCGCGTTCTCCTGCTGGATGATGTCATCTTTATGACATGGCGCGTTCTCCTGCTGGATGATGTCATCTTTATGACATGGCGCGTTCTCCTGCTGGAAGCAGCATCAGAGGATGCTACACTGTGGTCATAAAGGGATGGACATGGTCAGCAACAATACTCAGGTAGGCTGTGGTGGTTAAACCGCCACGTTGGTACGAAGGCGCCCAAAGTGGGCCAAGAAACTCTGTCCCACACCATGACACCACCACCACCAAGCTGAACCGTTGATAAAAGGCAGGATGGATCCATGCTTTCATGTTGGTGACACCAAATTCTGAGCCTACATCTGAATCTGGGAGCAGAAATGGAGACTCATCAGACAAGGCAACATTTCTCCATCTTCTATTGTCCAATGTTGGTGAGTCTGTGTGAATTGTAGCCTCAGTTTCCTGTTCTTAGCTGACAGGAGCGGCACCCGGTGTGGTCTTCTGCTGCTGTAGCCCATCTGCTTCCAGGTTGGATGTGTTGTGCATTCAGAGATGCTCTTCTGCAGACTTCGGTTGGAACAAGTGCTTATTTGAGTTGCTGTTGCCTTTCTATCAGCTGGAACCAGTCTGGCCATTCTCCTCTGACCTCTGGCATCAACAAGGCATTTGCACCCACAGAACTGCTGCTCACTGGATATTTTCTCTTTCTGGGACCATTCTCTGTAAACCCTAGAGATGGTTGTGCAGGAAAATCCCAGTAGATCAGCAGTTTCTGAAATACTCAGACCAACAACCATGCCACGTTCAAAGTCACGTAAATCACCGTTCTTCCCCATTCTGACGCTGGTTTGAACTGCAGCAGATCGTCTTCACCATGTCTACATGCCTAAATGCTGCCATGTGATTGGCTGATAAGTATCACAAATGTACCTGCTGATGCCTATCCTCCAGTGCTGACTGCTGATGACATCACTCTGAGTTACGCGTTCAGATTAAACTTCCGAAAACTGAACGTTGAGCTCACGTTCTGCTGCTTCCGCTTCACATCTATGTGGGATGAGCTGGTCATCATAACCCCCCTCACAGCTGGTCATCATAACCCCCCCCCAGATCACACGCTGCTGATCTGGGACCAGTTTTCTCCGAGTCATTCCTGAAGCTGCTCAAACACAGAGGTTGTGTTTGGTTCCGTCCTCTTTGTAAATGATGCCCAGACATTTGCAGACAATAATATTTTCAGTTTAACACGCGCTGTGTAAGTTTCTGCTTTAGTTTAGGAAACCGATCCGTCTCTTTTAAGATTGTTCGTGTTTACATCTGTGTTAGAATGCAGGGTTTGATGCCGACTCACGTGTTACGGCTACTTCTGATCTCCGAAGCTTTAGTTGTTCTATATGAACGCTGCGATGGATAACAGACCTCTGCGGCTGCCATGTGAACTTTATTAAAACTGTGCATTTGCAACACAGTTCCAGAGACAATTATATTTCAAACTTTAGAGGACATGAACTCCTTCAAACGGCTGATCAGTCATGTTTTATTTATAACCTCGCTCCATATTCTGTAACCCAAACTAATCCATCTCTCTTTGTTTCACTGCTCATTTAGTTCATGGGTGAGTCTGGCTGGAAAACCTGTCATTATGCACAGTAGCGGTTCTCACAACGGAAAAAAGAATTTGGACCCGACCCAAAATAAACCAGCGGGGAGCGTTTGTATAAATAGGTTAATAAGTGGAGTAAAACGTGTTTAGAAAGTTAGTTTCCAGCATCAAGATTCTCCTCATTCATCAGCATCCCGGTCGGTCGTTTGGACCCGCCGTCTGAGCCGACGCCCGGCTGTCTCATCAGCAGCCCGGTTCTGCAGCATCATCTTCATCCTCCATGTTCTGCAGCATCATCTTCATCCTCCCTGATGTTTCAGATCATCAAACAAATTTAAATATTAGACAAAGATAACACAAGTAAACACAAAATGCAGTTTTTAAATGAAGATTTTTATTCGTAAAGGGGTAAAAATCCAACCCTCCATGTCCCTGTGTGAAAAAGTGATCTTCCCCTAAACCTAATAACTGGTTGTTCCACCTTAGCAGCAACAACTGCATCAAGCGTTTGTGATAACTGGCAGTGAGTCTTCTACAGCGCTGTGGAGGAATTTTGTTCCACTCATCTTTGCAGAATTGTTGTAATTCAGCCACATTGGAGGCTTTTCCAGCATGAACCGCCTTTTTAAGGTCATGCCACAGCATCTCAATGGGATTCAGGTGGGGGCTTTGACTAGGCCACTCCAAAGTCTTCATGTTGTTGTTCTTAAGCCATTCAGAGGTGGACTTGCTGGTGTGTTCTGGATCATTGTTCTGCTGCAGAACCCAAGTGCGCTTCAGCTTGAGGTCACCAACAGATGGCCGGACGTTCTCCTTCAGGATTTTTTGGTAGAAGCAGAATTCATGGTTCCATTTACCACAGCAAGTCTTCCAGGTCCTGAAGCAGCAAAACAGCCCCAGACCATCACACTACCACCACCATGTTTTACTGTTGCTATGATGTTCCTTTTCTGAAATGCCGTGTTACTTTTACGCCAGATGTAATGGGACCTCCACCTTCCAGAAAGTTCCACTTTTGTCTCGTCAGTCCACAGAGTATTTTCCCAAAAGTCTTGGGGATCATCAAGATGCTTTCTGGCTAAACTGAGACGAGCCTTTATGTTCTTTTTGCTCAGCAGTGGTTTTGGTCTTGGAACTCTGCCATGCAGCCATTTTTGCCCCCCAGTCTCTTTCTGATGGGGGAGTCATGAACACTGACCTTCATTGAGGCAAGTGAGGCCTGCAGTTCTTGGATGTTGTTCTGGGGTCTTTTGTGACCTCTTGGATGAGTCGTCGCTGTGTTCTTGGGCTCATTTTGGTCGGCCGGCCCCTCCTGGGAAGGTTCACCACTGTTCCATGTTTTCACCATTTGTGGATAATGGTTCTCACTGTGGTTCTCTGGAGTCCCAAAGCTTTAGAAATGGCTTTGGAACCTTTTCCAGACTGATAGATCTCAATGACTTTGTTTCTCATTTGTTCCTGAATTTCTTTGGATGGCAGCATGATGTCTAGCTTTGGAGGATCTTTTGGTCTACTTCACTTTGTCAGGCAGGTCCTATTTAAGTGATTTCTGATGGAGAACAGGTGTGGCAGTAATCAGGCCTGATGTGGAAACTGAACTCAGCTTTCCAAAGATGATAAACCACAGTTAATTTATGTTTTAACAGGGGGGGCAATCACTTTTTCACACTACTGAATTTTACTACTTTCTACCAACATGAGCTGCTTGTTTCTGGTATCTGATCTTTTCCAGAAGCCGATACCTCTGGCACCACCGTCAAATAAAAAAATAAACATTAATTATGACAGGAAACGTTTAGTTTCCTGATTTTACAAGATCGGGCTGCAAACCTGAGCTGAAGTCGTCGTCATGTCGATGTGAAAAGCTTTAAATCTGTTGAAAAGAAATGTGAACGTCCTTAAAGGCAGCCTGTTGTGATTCAGAAGACATGAATCTTTTTGGTTCGTGTTTCAGAAAGCGAATCTCTTTTTCTTCAGCTGCTCCTCTGCTGTGAAGAGGATGGGAGACGGGCCTGTGGAGGTAGTAAATATGCATTCCCAAAGATTTTAGATTTATTCCGATAGGACGTTAAACCTCAGCGTGGTGCTGTGTGGTCCAGCAGATCGCCGGCATATAAACACGGACGTCCTGGGAAAAAACAGGAAAAGTGGATTATGATGGCGAAGCAGCTGTTCGCTTTTATCTCGAATCTGCCGTCCAGTTGGACGAAGCATCAGAACTCCGAGCGGCCCTGAAGTGTTCCCGCTCGCCAGGTAAGCAGCCTGTTATCTCATCAACACTCAGCCGGAGCTGGCTGATCCTCTGCTGCTCCGTACGTTGTCACTCAGTTAGAACCCACTCGCTCGGCTCGCCAAAGTCTTAATATGTGGAGCTGCTGACTGATACATGCATTCTGCATTAACTGAGGCATGTTACTGTTTCCAGATGGATGGGAGTGATAGGAAACCTCCGCTGCGTTCAGACAGCACGCAGCCAGCTCGTGAGCCCGGACGCAGGCCAGATACTCAAACTCATAAACCTCAGATGAGCATGTTGGGAGATTGTTGGACAGTTTTGGATGTAACACCTGATTTTCTTCCAAGCATGACCAGAGAAACTTTCCAACCGGCGTCTTTGTCATTTTTTTGGCTGGATGGGAGCAGAATGTCTCTGCTTCGTCCAACAGACGGACAGCAGAGGGACAATCAGAGAAAATCCCACCTTCATTTCTTAATCAGCTTTTTTTAAACTCTCTGTTTAGCGGTTTTGTGTCAGCTTGCATCTGCACTGCAAAAACTCAAATCTTACCAAGTATATTTTTCTTATTTCTAATCAGAATATCTCATAACGCTCAAAATAAGACAAAATTACCTAAAGAGAAACGTTTCAGTGAGATAGAGGAACTTGTTTTAAGGCGATGCATCTTATTTCAAGAAATCTTATCAAGAAAATTTCACTTGTTCTATTGGCCGTAGTTATCATGATGTTTTTTCATTCAGAATTAATTATTCCGAATTAAATACAACAGGACACCGGAAAGAACATCGGAATAAAGGTTTACATTACAGAGAAATTATTTTATTCAGAATTAAAATAGGAATATACCAACCACTTAGTTTCGGAACTAGGTTTTATTTTGGATTAATGTTTTTGCTCAGGAATTATAGGACTAACAGTCTTTCTGAAGTGGAATTTGCTTTTATTTAGAATTAGAAATGACAGATTTTTTTTGCCCATTAGAAGCAAATAAAGTGAAATCTGTCAATGGAACAAGTGAAATTTTCTTAAGATTTCTTGAACTAAGATGCAATTGTCTTAAAACAGTTCCTATATCTCACTAATTGTCTATCAATCACAGGAGTTAAATTATGGAATAACTCTAGAGATGAAATAAAAACATATAAAATGCAATAAGTAGTTTCAAAAGGCTTTTCAAAAATGAGATGCTAAATAAGTACAGCTTGGAAATTGAATGAGGATTTACTCTGTCGCCATTTTCTCTGTTGTGATTTATGTTATTTTATTGATCTATTTTTTTCTTTATTTAAAAAAATGGAAATCTAATAGGATGGTTTGATATGGTGTGGGTGTTTGTTATGAGTTTAATTTGTCAAACAGTCATTATTTTGGAAAAAATGAATACAAGGGGATAGGCCTAGATAAGTATTTTTTACTTAGGCCAACTCCCTTTTTTCAGACAAAAAAAGAGTTATGCATGTGTTTGAAAAAAGAAATTATTATTTAGGCTGGACAGGAACATGCATATGTTTTTATATGTATATATACGTTTGTGCCTGTGTATGAATATATACTGTATATGTTGCCTGTCATTAACTTGGTCCGAAAAAGAAAGAATTTAAAGAATTTTTTTTTTTTAAAGTTTCTCTTTCGATGATTTTGTCTTATTTTGAGTGTGATCAGATACACTATATTGCCAGATGTCTTGTCTCACATCTGAGCTTCAGTAACATCCATTCCTGATCCGTCGGGTTCAGGATGACGTTGGTCCACCTTTGCAGCTAGAACAGCTTCATCTTCTGGGAAGGCTGTCCACAAGGTTTAGGAGTGTTTCTGGGAATCTTTGACCATCTTCCAGAAGCACATTTGTGAGGTCACACTGATGTTGGACCAGAAGGCCTGGCTCTCAGTCTCCGCTCTGATTCATCCCAAAGCTGTTCTATGGGGTTGAGGTCAGGACTCTGTGCAGGCCAGTCCAGTTCCTCCACCCCAGACTCTGCATCCAGGTCTTCATGGACCTGCTTTGTGGTGCACAGTCATGTTGGAAGAGGAAGGGACCAGCTCCAAACTGGTCCCACAAAGTTGGGACATGGAATTGTCCAGAATGTCTTGGTATGCTGAAGCATTCAGAGTTCCTTTCACTGGAACTAAGGGGCCAAGCCCAGCTCCTGAAAACACCCCCACACCATAATACCCCCTCCACCAAACTTTACACTTGGCACAATGCAGTCAGACAAGTACGGTTGTCCTGGCAACCGCCAAACCCAGACTCCTCCATCAGATTCCAGATGGAGAAGCGTGATTGGTCCTCCAGAGAATGCCTCCACTGCTCTAGAGTCCAGTGGCGGCTGCTTTCCACCACTGCATCCACGCTTTGCATTGCACGCGGTGATGTATGGATGGATGCAGCTGGTCGCCATGGAAACCCATCCCATCTGATCCGAAGGCCACATGAAGGTTGGAGGTCTGTGGTGATTGACTCTGCAGAAAGTTGGCCACCTCTTCTCACTATGAGCTTCAGCATCACTGACCCGCTCCATCAGTTTATGTGGACGAACACTTCATGGCTGAGATGCTGTCGTTCCCAAACACTTCCATGTTCTTATAATACAGCTGACAGCTGACTGTGGAATATTTAGGAGGAAATTTCACCACTGGATTGTTGCACAGGTGGCATCCTATCACAGTTCCACGCTGGAATTCACTGATTCCTGAGAGCGACTCATTCTTTCACACGTTTGTAGAAACAGTCTGCATGCCGAGCTGCTTCATTTATACACCTGTGGAAGTGATGGAACACCTGATTCCATCATTTGGATGGTGAGCAAATACTTTTGGTAATAACGTGTATTTTGACCAGAAATTTGGAAAATGTACTTGGTAAGATTTGAGTTTTTGCAGTCTGACAGGAAACATTCCACCAAATCATCCAGACTTTCTTTCTGCAGGTTGTGACATTTAAAACGGGACAGACTCGACGCACCGTCTGATAAACCGCTGAAATCTGTAAATAAAAAGATGATTCACGTTCATCAGCGTCTCCTTTAGATCGGCTTCGTGTTGCTGAAGCTGGAGGAGGAAGATGAAGCTGCTGTTGTCCTCGTGTGTGCGGACCATCTGTGTTCGTCTGTCGTCAGCTCTGACTGGAAGCAGAATAACCTGACACCTTGCCAGGTTGTCGTTTTTCACTCTTTGTCTTGATTAGATTCCACTTTCTTCTCTGATGTGTCATCTGGAGTCCAGCACTCTGCGTGATCGTGTAAACGCTTTTCAAAGTTAAACCCCGCTGCTCATCGTCCTCGCCAAGCAGCCAACGTTCTGTCACTTTTCTTCCATCCGTGATATTTACCATGCTGATTAATCCCAGGAATGTTTGTTTTCATAAAAACTCCAGCAACTGTGCATCAGGATAATTTATGTTCATATTAAATCCATAATCACTTATTTGCAGTGCAGAAATTAAGATCGTGTGTTAAAAGTGATCAGTAAAGTGAAGGGAAGCTGATGTGATCAGTGAACGCCTCATTTAGTCACATTTCTGCTGATCGAGGTCCGACTGCGCCGAACTGAGAGGCTGCAGATCATTTAATCGTGAAGAAATTCATGTTTAGCAGTTTTATCTTCACAATTCTGAAGTCATGAGATGGAAAAACGCGTGAAAAACTGGTAGAAACGAGGCAGCACCTCAGGATCACACGCCTGTTTACATAAATGTGTTTTAGGATTAATGTGTTCAGATTAAACGTCCCGGTTCTGCAGTAAGCCGGGGTAAAGACAGACCCCAGATCCAGATCCCCAATCCCAGACCCCAAACCCCATATCCCAGATCCAGGACCCCATATCCCAGATCCCAGACCCCACATCCCACACCCCAGACCCCACATCCCACATCCCACACCCCAAACCCCACATCCCACACCCCACAACCCACATATCACAACCCAGACCCCACATCCCACACCCCAAACCCCACACCCCACATCCCACACCCCAGACCCCACATCCCACACCCCAAACCCCACACCCCACTTCCCACATCCCACACCCCAGACCCCACATCCCACACCCCAGACCCCACACCCCACGTCCCACACCCCATATCCCAGATCCCAGACCCCACATCCCACACCCCAAAACCCACATCCCACACCCCAGACCCCATATCCCAGATTCCACATCCCAGATCCCACATCCCAGATTCCACATCGCAGATTCCACACCCCAGACCCCACATCCCAGATCCCACATCCCAGATCCCACATCCCACACCCCAGACCCCATATCCCAGATTCCACATCCCAGATCCCACATCCCAGATCCCAGACCCCACATCCCAGATTCCACATCCCAGATCCCACATCCCAGATCCCACACCCCATACCCCAAACCCCACATCCCACATATCACAACCCAGACCCCACATCCCACACCCCAAACCCCACATCCCACACCCCAAACCCCACATCCCACACCCCAAACCCCACTTCCCACATCCCACACCCCAGACCCCACATCCCAGATCCCACATCCCAGATCCCAGACCCCACATCCCAGACCCCACATCCCACACCCCAGACCCCACATCCCACACCCCAGACCCCACATCCCACACCCCAAACCCCACATCCCACACCCCAGACCCCACATCCCACACCCCAAACCCCACATCCCACACCCCAGACCTCACATCCCAGACCCCACATCCCACACCCCAGACCCCACATCCCACACCCCAGACCCCACATCCCACACCCCAAACCCCACATCCCACACCCCAAACCCCACATCCCACACCCCAGACCTCACATCCCAGACCCCACATCCCACACCCCAGACCCCACATCCCACACCCCAGACCCCAAACCCCACATCCCACACCCCAGACCTCACATCCCAGACCCCACATCCCACACCCCAGACCCCACATCCCACACCCCAGACCTCACATCCCAGACCCCACATCCCACACCCCAAACCCCAGATCCCAGATCCCAGATCCTAGATCCCACATCCCACACCCCAGACCTAACATCCCACACCCCAAACCCCAGATCCCACATCCCAGATCCTAGATCCCACATCCCACATCCCACACCCCAGACCCAACATCCCACATCCCACACCCCAGACCCCACATCCCACACCCCAAACCCCACATCCCACACCCCAGACCCCACATCCCACACCCCAAACCCCACATCCCACACCCCAAACCCCACATCCCACACCCCAGACCTCACATCCCAGACCCCACATCCCACACCCCAGACCCCACATCCCACACCCCAGACCCCACATCCCACACCCCAAACCCCACATCCCACACCCCAGACCCCACATCCCACACCCCAGACCCCACACCCCACGTCCCACACCCCATATCCCAGATCCCAGACCCCACATCCCACACCCCAAACCCCACATCCCACACCCCAGACCCCATATCCCAGATTCCACATCCCAGATCCCACATCCCAGATTCCACATCCCAGATTCCACATCCCAGATCCCACATCCCAGATCCCACATCCCAGATCCCACATCCCACACCCCAGACCCCATATCCTAGATCCCACATCCCAGATCCCACATCCCAGATCCCAGACCCCACATCCCAGATTCCACATCCCAGATCCCACATCCCAGATCCCACATCCCATACCCCAAACCCCACATCCCACACCCCACATATCACAACCCAGACCCCACATCCCACACCCCAAACCCCACATCCCACACCCCAAACCCCACATCCCACACCCCAAACCCCACTTCCCACATCCCACACCCCAGACCCCACATCCCAGATCCCACATCCCACATCCCACATCCCAGATCCCAGACCCCACATCCCAGACCCCACATCCCACACCCCAGACCCCACATCCCACACCCCAGACCCCACATCCCACACCCCAAACCCCACATCCCACACCCCAGACCTCACATCCCAGACCCCACATCCCACACCCCAGACCCCACATCCCACACCCCAAACCCCACATCCCACCCCCAAACCCCACATCCCACACCCCAGACCCCACATCCCACACCCCAGACCCCACATCCCACACCCCAGACCCCAAACCCCACATCCCACACCCCAGACCTCACATCCCAGACCCCACATCCCACACCCCAGACCCCACATCCCACACCCCAGACCTCACATCCCAGACCCCACATCCCACACCCCAGACCCCACATCCCACACCCCAAACCCCAGATCCCACATCCCAGATCCTAGATCCCACATCCCACACCCCAGACCCAACATCCCACACCCCAAACCCCAGATCCCACATCCCAGATCCTAGATCCCACATCCCACATCCCACACCCCAGACCCAACATCCCACACCCCAGACCCCACATCCCACACCCCAAACCCCACATCCCACACCCCAGACCCCACATCCCACACCCCAAACCCCACATCCCACACCCCAAACCCCACATCCCACACCCCAGACCTCACCTCCCAGACCCCACATCCCACACCCCAGACCCCACATCCCACACCCCAGACCCCACATCCCACACCCCAAACCCCACATCCCACACCCCAAACCCCACATCCCACACCCCAGACCTCCATCCCAGACCCCACATCCCACACCCCAGACCCCACATCCCACACCCCAGACCTCACATCCCAGACCCCACATCCCACACCCCAGACCCCACATCCCACACCCCAAACCCCAGATCCCACATCCCAGATCCTAGATCCCACATCCCACACCCCAGACCCAACATCCCACACCCCAAACCCCAGATCCCACATCCCAGATCCTAGATCCCACATCCCACACCCCAGACCCCACATCCCACACCCCAGACCCCACATCCCAGACCCCACACCCCAGACCCCACATCCCACACCCCAAACCCCAGATCCCACATCCCAGATCCTAGATCCCACCTCCCACATCCCACACCCCAGACCCAACATCCCACACCCCAAACCCCAGATCCCACATCCCAGATCCTAGATCCCACATCCCACACCCCAGACCCCACATCCCACACCCCAAACCCCACATCCCACACCCCAGACCTCACATCCCAGATCCCACATCCCACACCCCAGACCCCACATCCCACACCCCAGACCTCACATCCCAGACCCCACATCCCACACCCCAGACCCCACATCCCACACCCCAAACCCCAGATCCCACATCCCAGATCCTAGATCCCACATCCCACACCCCAGACCCAACATCCCACACCCCAAACCCCAGATCCCACATCCCAGATCCTAGATCCCACATCCCACATCCCACACCCCAGACCCAACATCCCACATCCCACACCCCAGACCCCACATCCCACACCCCAAACCCCACATCCCACACCCCAGACCCCACATCCCACACCCCAAACCCCACATCCCACACCCCAAACCCCACATCCCACACCCCAGACCTCACATCCCAGACCCCACATCCCACACCCCAGACCCCACATCCCACACCCCAGACCCCACATCCCACACCCCAAACCCCACATCCCACACCCCAAACCCCACATCCCACACCCCAGACCTCACATCCCAGACCCCACATCCCACACCCCAGACCCCACATCCCACACCCCAGACCTCACATCCCAGACCCCACATCCCACACCCCAGACCCCACATCCCACACCCCAAACCCCAGATCCCACATCCCAGATCCTAGATCCCACATCCCACATCCCACACCCCAGACCCAACATCCCACACCCCAAACCCCAGATCCCACATCCCAGATCCTAGATCCCACATCCCACATCCCACACCCCAGACCCCACATCCCACACCCCAGACCCCACATCCCAGACCCCACATCCCACACCCCAGACCCCACATCCCACACCCCAAACCCCAGATCCCACATCCCAGATCCTAGATCCCACATCCCACACCCCAGACCCCACATCCCACACCCCAGACCCCACATCCCACACCCCAAACCCCAGACCCCACATCCCAGATCCTAGATCCCACATCCCACATCCCACACCCCAGACCCAACATCCCAGACCCCACATCCCAGACCCAAGATTCTAGATCCCAGACCCGGAAACCTTTACATTGAACTGATATGGATTCTCATGCTTATGAAGACGAAGGCCTGGACTCCAGTCTAGACTCTGCTCTGGACTCTGGTCTGGATTCCAGTCTGGACTCTGACCTGAGTCTTTGGTCCTGCTGGGTTGATCTGGAACATAGAGCACAGAGTCCGAACCTGCTGGATGAGGAGGGACATCTGCATCCAGCTCCCAGAGGTCCAAGGAGGCTGCTGAGCGAGAACCTGGGGTCCGAGGAGGCTGCAGGGGAGGACCTGAGGGAGGACATGGGGTCTGAGGAGGCTGCGGGGGAGGACCTGGGGGAGAATCCCCACATAGACTAGCAGCCCAGCATCCGTAACTGGAATGTTCACCGGCATCCGTGTGTGCAGATGTCCCAGCGTCCCTCCATCACAACCGTCCGGACTCCTCCGCGCTGTGACCCGGCTCGACCCCCCTCCCCCCCCCTCGCTCTCCATCTGCGTCCTGAACTGCACTCGGGTGTATTTCAGAATCATATCCAGGTTTCAGGGGAGCCGCCGGAACGAAACGAGCATCCCAGCGTGACATCATCGGGCATTCCGAGTCCGAAAGGCTGAGCCGGACCATCTGCAGGGTTCACTGCAAAAACTCAAATCTGAAAAAAGTAGATTTTTCTCATTTCTAGCCCAAATATCTCATCACACTCAAAATAAGACGAAATTTATTTAAAGAGAAACATTTCAGTGAGATAAAGGAACTTGATTTAAGGCAACGCATCTTATTCAAGAAATCTTATCAAGAAAATTTTACTCGTTCAATTGGCAGAAGTTTTTTTGCTTATTACAAGCAAAAAAGAAAAAGAAGAAAAAAAAGAGTAAACGTCACAGATAGGATGCGCACGCAACCAGGGGGGAGGAAACCCAGGAGAAGCATTGTTGAACTATGAGAAGACGTGCAAGACTCAACTTTAATGCAGATGAGGTCATGATGACGTGAAAGTGTCGGAAAATATAACGTTTGAGTCCTGGTATTTGTTCACTTACAAAAATCCAAACATTACTGCATGTAGACGGTTACCATGGTGATAACAGGACAGTAGGAGTGTCTTCAGAAACTGTCTGCATAACCCTCTACACGCTGCATAACAACGCATCCCGGAGATTTATGCTGCGTTCCATTTTCATCGGAACTGGGGGGTGACGTCACACCCGACCAACTTGCGTTCCAGCTCACTGGTCGGAAAACCAGTTAGCAACCTAGCAAAACAACGTGTTTGCTAAGGCTATTGCTATTAGCCGTTGCTGGCACAGCTGGCGTTGTAGTTCACATATACCATATGAAAAATATGAATTACACTACAGCAGCTTCCCCCTACATCTGTATAAACCAGAACTACGTGTACGACTGATTTATGCAACAAAATATAAGTAAGAAGTGTAAATAAATGTAACATTGCAGAAGCTTCTAAAACTGCTAACACAGGTCGCGGCCATCTTTAAATCTGAACTCGGAGCTGCGAGAGTTGTCCGACTTTCCGAGTGGGAAATCCGACTTCAGGGGGGCGTTCCAGGTGAAACTTCCTACTCGGAACTGGGAATTTCCGACTTCCGAGTTCAAATGGAACGCAGCATTAATACGAAGTACGGGGTCGTAAATCAGATGGTGTTTGAGTTTCTACCGTTAGCTTGTTAGCAGTTAGCTAGTCTTTCTGCTGTCTACCAGGATTTCATCCACAATAAAGCAGAACGTTCCACAAGCAGCGAGACTCACCGACAGCAATGCGTGTTCGTCCCTAACAGATGGAATCAGCTCCTTTCCAAACGTAGTGATGATGTCATCTTTGCCTGGTTTAATCCCAAACTAGTGAAAGTTGCTCCTGTATGGAGGAGGTGAGGACGACACGGAGCTGAACTGAACCTGCTGCAGGCTGCAGATTGTTGTGGCCCATTTTGGTTTGAACAAAGAGTCGAAACGAAAGTTTAATCCGCTTTCTAACTTAGGTTTTTCAGCCAAATTTCAAATGAGGTCCAACACCAATAATATCCATGTTTTAACCAGAAAAATGCTGTTTCCAGTGATGACTCCCTTACCAAGTTCGTGTAATGGTGACAGAAACAGAACAGCAACGATGAGTCGGCATTTTTTATTTGTCATCAATATGCAGATTTATACAATATAATTTAAAACACAACGATCTCTGTTTGTTTCGTCAGGTTACTTTACATTTTTATTAATAATATGAGTGTTTGGCCGTAGACTGCAGTACAAACAGAGTTTTTGCCTCCTGGTTGCCTAGCAACAGGAAACCCATCTATTACAAGCAAAAAAAAAAACTTTTTTTTGCTTAGTGTGAAGAGATTTCCTGAAATAAGATGCATCGCCTTAAAACAAGATCTCATATCTCACTGAAATGTTTCTCTTTAGGTGATTTTGTCTTGAGAGTGATGAGAGAAAAATATTTGCTAAGATTTGAGTTTTTTGCAGTGTTTCTATCAGAGCTGGAGTCGTGACTGTGGCCCGTGCCAACGGGAAGTGGTGTCCTGACCCCGTTGACTTCATGTTGCATGGGGACAACAGTTGGAAGCGATGTCTGGAATCGTTGGTTGCTAAGCAACACAACACGACAGCTGGAGAGCCCCGATGAAGCTCCGTTTTCATGCCAAGGACGCTGTTGGCCGGACGGCAGAGTCCTCGGTCCGGCGTGCGGGATGAATGTGCTTGATTTGGCCCGGCGCGGACACGTCCAGGCTGATTGCTTTGGCACCTGTTGCACGGGAAACATCCAAAGATGTAAACCTCCAAAGGCGGCGAGTCGCTCCAGTCTGCATCAGCTTTATGTCGTTTCCATAAATCCAGATCACGGAACGACTTCAACGCGCTGACGGAATCATTGTGGCACACCTGAACGTCTCTGCGGCACCTGTCCGGAGCTTCAGACGCTGATCTGAAGTGAGACATCTCCTCCGGGACGTCCAGATGAACCTTTTCCAGACGTTTTTACACGAACAGTGTTGACACTGGCACCTCATCTCCCTTTCTTCCACTCGCCTGACCAAAACTTGATTAAGAAATTAGAGTTCTCAGTTCTGCAAGGCCAAAAACCCAAGAGGTGTTACCGCGTTGACACAAGCTGATCTGAAGCAGTTGGACAGGCGGGGGGGGGGGGGAGCACCACACCTATTACACAAACAGAAACAGGCATGAGGGCTTTAGAAAACCGTAAATCAGCTGAAAACAAAGATAATTGTGTCTGTGCTGAGGGACAGGAGTCGGGCATTTCTTCAGTCAGCTGCTGACTCAGCTGGAATTCAGGATTTTTCGTCTGTTTAACACAATCTGTGTGTTCTGCAGAAGACAGCGACCGTACGCCAGCAGGAGCAAAGCCGGATAGTTGAGCTGCTTTAAAGGTACAGCGTGTAAGAATTACTTGCATGTATGGTGGCCATGAGTGGCCAAAACTCTCCCAGACATAAAGATGTTTTCATCCATGAGTGGATCCAGTGAAAGCTGCAACTTCCGTTGGCCGACTGTGAGGCCCATGTGGAAGTTTTGGAAAGTGCTAAAAATTGTAGTTCACTCTTCATCCACTAGGAGCTGCCAGCAAAACGGAGCAAATCCCCACAGACGTCCATGTTAACAGGCTTCACAGCAGAAATGAACACATTTACAGCAGAAATAAACACGTTTACAGCAGGAATAAACACATTTACAGCTGAAATTAACACATTTACAGCAGAAATAAACACATTTACAGCAGAAATAAACACATTTACAGCAAAAATAAACACATTTACAGCAGGAAAAAACACGTTTACAGCAGAAATAAACACATTTACAGCAGAAATAAGCACATTTACAGCAGAAATGAACACATTTACAGCAGAAATAAACACATTTACAGCAGAAATTAACACGTTTACAGCAGAAATAAACACATTTACAGCAGAAATAAGCACATTTACAGCAGAAATAAACACATTTACAGCAGGAATAAGCACATTTACAGCAGAAATAAACACATTTACAGCAGAAATAAGCACATTTACAGCAGAAATAAACACATTTACAGCAGGAATAAGCACATTTACAGCAGAAATAAACACATTTACAGCAGAAATAAACACATTTACAGCAGAAATAAACACGTTTACAGCAGAAATAAACACGTTTACAGCAGGAATGAACACATTTACAGCAGGAATAAGCACATTTACAGCAGAAATGAACACATTTACAGCAGAAATAAACACATTTACAACAGAAATTAACATGTTTACAGCAGAAATAAACACATTTACAGCAGAAATAAGCACATTTACAGCAGAAATAAACACATTTACAGCAGAAATTAACATGTTTACAGCAGAAATAAACACATTTACAGCAGAAATAAGCACATTTACAGCAGAAATAAACACGTTTACAGCAGGAATAAGCACATTTACAGCAGAAATAAACACATTTACAGCAGAAATAAACACATTTACAGCAGGAATAAGCACATTTACAGCAGAAATAAACACATTTACAGCAGAAATAAGCACATTTACAGCAGAAATAAACACATTTACAGCAGAAATAAACACATTTACAGCAGAAATAAACACGTTTACAGCAGAAATAAACACGTTTACAGCAGGAATGAACACATTTACAGCAGGAATAAGCACATTTACAGCAGAAATGAACACATTTACAGCAGAAATAAACACATTTACAGCAGAAATTAACATGTTTACAGCAGAAATAAACACATTTACAGCAGAAATAAGCACATTTACAGCAGAAATAAACACATTTACAGCAGGAATAAGCACATTTACAGCAGAAATAAACACATTTACAGCAGAAATAAACACGTTTACAGCAGAAATAAACACGTTTACAGCAGGAATGAACACATTTACAGCAGGAATAAGCACATTTACAGCAGAAATAAACACATTTACAGCAGAAATAAACACATTTACAGCAGAAAAACATGTTTACAGCAGGAATGAACACATTTACAGCAGGAATAAGCACATTTACAGCAGAAATAAACACATTTACAGCAGAAATAAACACGTTTACAGCAGGAATGAACACATTTACAGCAGGAATAAGCACATTTACAGCAGAAATAAACACATTTACAGCAGAAATAAACACGTTTACAGCAGGAATAAACACGTTTACAGCAGGAATGAACACATTTACAGCAGGAATAAGCACATTTACAGCAGGAATAAACACATTTACAGCAGAAATAAACACATTTACAGCAGAAATAAACACAATTACAGCAGAATAAACATGTTTACAGCAGAAATAAACACATACACAGCAGAAATAAACACGTTTACAGCAGGAATAAAACACATTTACAGCAGAAATAAACACGTTTACAGCAGAAATAAACACGTTTACAGCAGAAATGAACACGTTTACAGCAGGAATAAACACATTTACAGCAGAAATAAACACGTTTACAGCAGGAATAAACACGTTTACAGCAGAAATAAACACGTTTACAGCAGGAATAAGCACATTTACAGCAGGAATAAACACATTTACAGCAGAAATAAACACATTTACAGCAGAAATAAACACGTTTACAGCAGGAATAAAACACATTTACAGCAGAAATAAACACGTTTACAGCAGAAATAAACACATTTACAGCAGGAATAAACACCTTTACAGCAGAAATAAACACATTTACAGCAGAAATAAACACGTTTACAGCAGAAATAAACACGTTTACAGCAGGAATAAACACGTTTACAGCAGGAATGAACACATTTACAGCAGAAATGAACACGTTTACAGCAGAAATAAACACATTTACAGCAGGAATAAACACATTTACAGCAGAAATAAACACGTTTACAGCAGAAATAAACACATTTACAGCAGGAATAAACACGTTTACAGCAGAAATAAACACATTTACCACAGAAATAAACACATCTACAGCAGGAATAAACACATTTACAGCAGGAATAAACACATTTACAGCAGAAATAAACACGTTTACAGCAGAAATAAACACGTTTACAGCAGAAATAAACATGTTTACAGCAGAAATACACATTTACCACAGAAATACACATTTACAGCAGAAATAATCACATATACCACAGAAATAAACACGTCCACAGCAGAAATAATCACATATACCACAGAAATAAGCACATTTACAGCAGAAATAAACACGTTTACAGCAGAAATAAACACGTTTACAGCAGGAATAAACACATTTACAGCAGAAATAAACACGTTTACAGCAGAAATTAACATGTTTACAGCAGAAATAAACACATTTACCACAGAAATAAACACGTTTACAGCAGAAATAAACACGTTTACAGCAGAAATGAACATGTTTACAGCAGAAATAAACATATTTACAGGTCCATCAGCGTTGGTCCTTCATGTAGAAAAGTCCTTGTTAATCTGGAAGAACTTCTTTTCCCAGCATTCCTTTCAGAGTCATGTGACCACGGTGCAGCTGCTGCTGCTACAGACTGACTTGCTTTGAAGCTGCTGATAATGTCTACAAGGTAGTACCTGTAGTTGTATCTCAAATGTGAGATACAACTACACAGTTGATATTGAATATTGAAAATTAGAACTTTGACAGTATCGGTATATCAGATATAATAAAAAAATACAATATTGAACATCCTCATACCCAACGCAGTATTTTTTTCCGTGTAGCTTGTGAAAACTGTCCGTATCTGTATATGAGCACATATTTTTCATGTTTGGCCATTTCTGCGGCGTCCGGGCTGCCGTTCATGCCGGGAGTCTGTAAGCGTTTCCTTTCACATCGGAGACGTGAGGAAAAGTCGCGTCTCAGGACTCCAGCCTGCTGACTGGGCTGTGTGGGAGTTGCAGGACTTCTTGCTTGTTTATAAAAGCATGATCAAAAATCCGGTTTATAAATGTGAACTAGCGACAGCTGTAAACGGGGTGAAATGTGTCATTTCCTGATTTGGGTCAACTTTAGGTGTGCCTGCATCACAGTTTCCATCGGTCGTGCCAGCAGCTCTGCGGGGAGCTCGTCAGCCGGTTTCTGCAAGAATTAAAAGCTTATTCATCTTAATTTCAGTGTTTTGGACCCAGAAAGCTGCCAAGTTTCGTCCCTCTGACTGCAGTGTGATTATCCACCAGCGGTTTGTCCAAATGATTCCCGTCCTCTGAGATTTTTAATCCAATCCAATTTTATTTATTTATCACATTTAAACAGAAAGTCTCCAAAGTGCTGCACTAAAATAAAATTCCCAGAAATACAATAGTGTTAGAACTACTGTAGTGTGCAATACTGCAAGATTTGGTATCGATCTGATACCAAGTAAATAAGGGGGCTACTATTGCCGATACCAATATTGATACCGATACTTTTTAAATAGGGCTGTGAAGTTAACACAATAATGTCAAACAGATTATTCTGAGGAATTTACACTCCATTTTTTAACTTGTTAATGCATAAACAACATTATCATTGATGTAGTAAGAGAGATGTAGCAGAGATCCGGATCCACCAGAAACCCTTTACGGATAATGATGAGTAAATTCAACAAAAATAAGATTAAAAAATTCTTTCAATGATCAAATAACTGAAAGGTTAACAGTTTCACAGCCACAGCTCTGAACCCCAGCTCACCCCGGCCTCTATCATGCCACACATAACAAATAAATTCAATTAAGTTAAAATAAAATTGCCAACATCAAAATTATTTCCAGATGCACTGAGATGTTCTAAAAAAGAATTACACTCATGACATCTTGGAATGTAGTTTTTAACAGCAGTAAAAATATTTGTAACAATAAAACATTCTTGTTTTAAGAAATTAATTAAAATGACATTTTAAGTAGTTTTTTATCCTTTCATGCAGTGCCGACTACAGTGCTTTTTCCTGTGTGCATGGGTGATGTTATATTTACAGTTTAATCACTTTAGCGGACATTTGTGAGTCATTCAGTACGCTGCCACTCACTGTAGAATAAACAGATTTATACACATTATATGACCCGGGGAAAGAAAATGATACAGCTGTGTTTTAATAAATAGATATTATGACAGAATTTTATTTGATAAATATTTTCAGAGAATAGTAAAAAATAAGTAAAAAGCCACGTAAGATTAGAATCAAAGCCTCGTTGTTCATGTCTGTAGAAATAAATTGGACGGTTGGACGCACACGTCACCTTGTCATGACCTTTAAACAGAGTCCAGCTGTCAGCAGGTGCATAAACTGCTGACTAAGCATGATGATTCATTTAAATGTCATAGCTACAATTTTTTTCATCGAACAATTTTTCAAAAATAATACATCCACAAAAAATCTAGATTGTGCAAAATAAAAGAATTTTTACTTAAAACTTTTTTTTTTAGCATAAAAATAATTGTTTTATCAATTTCAACGGGTCCAAAAATATAAATATTTACATCTGAAGGATTCTGGGCCATTAGCAGTAGCCCTAGGAGTTGCTAGCTCGATTGCTCTGTAGCTAGCACCTTTAACACGTGGGCTGAATCATCAGAAGAGAAGAGGGCCGAAGCTGCTGCCTTGAGGAACTCCAAATTCTGTAGTAATGCCTTTGAAGCTGAAAACCGGGCATGTTGGAACTTAGGTATTTACAGATAAATCATTTTAAATTCCAGAAACTACAAGTTTTTCCATAACTGCAGAATGCTGCTAGAACCAGTGAAAGTTTTCTGATTATTTTTAGCTAAAGTTAAGATGTTAGCAACTTTCCATTCTTTGGGAAAATGATTAATGTGTGTAGTTTAAGTATCACATTTGCATTCAGGGAACTTTTTTCCATATTTTGTAAAATAACAGTGAAGACAGATCCTCTTGGCTCGGCGCCGCCACCAACATTATAGATTATTGGAATGTTTTTGTGGGTGGTGCCCAACATTATTGCACATCCCTGCTCATATACACATACAATGACTGCACAATAGTACAGAGTGTTTCTCTTGGACGTTCTGACCTCATTCACATTCCTGTTCTTTCTTTACTTCTCAGTAAGTTGTTTTAAAATATGCAGCGCATATGTAACTGTAATTTAAGCCTGATCATGTTTTTCTTGCTGTCAGGTTGCATACCAGCTTAATTAAAAGTGTAATAAGGCCTCTGACGGTTTAAAGTGTGAAGTGATACTAATACTTAAGCAATGAAAGTATTATAATTGTACAAAATGAGAGGTATCCTGAAGGAAATGAGATTCTCTTCTGTGATGTTTGCATTATGAATCCTAACTCCGGCATGCTCCTGTCTGTCTGCAGATAAATGCTACTCCATCCAGACCGGCCCCAAGTGCATCTCCTCATGCTCGTCCTCCTCAGACGTGGAGCCGTGCTCTTCTTCCTCCTCGTCCTCCATCCTCCCCGTCAGCCAGATGATCGACAAGGTGAAAGGTTACTGCTCCACGCGCACAGACAACTTCTACAAGAACATCATCATGTCCGACAGCTTCGCCAACTGCACCAGGTTGTAGGGCGGCGGGGCGCTCCGGGACGAGCCGCTCGGCTCGCTCCCGTACGAGGACGAAGGGAACCGCCGAAGGCCGAGTCGCTCCGGACCAAACGTCTGGATGTCCTCCTCACATCTTTGCTTCAAACGAACTCGGCTTCTTTATTGCAGTTTAGGAGTTTCCTCCTTCTGTTTCCACCTGAATCCTGAACCCTGCCCTGGAACTTCACCCTTCCATTCCAGCTTCTCACCTTCTTCTACTTCCCCAAAAACTCTGGAAGAAACGACTTTTGTTTAACCGTTGATTTCGTTTGCAGACGTCTCTGAACTGCGTCTCGTTTTCACCGTTTCAGTTCGAGAAGCGGCAGATTTTTCTCAACGTGCGGTTCATGAAGGGACGGCGCGGCCAGCGCCTCAAGTTCAGATTTTCCTTCAATTTTGAGTTTAAATTCAAAAAAGCTAAAGAAGCTGCACAGAACTGATCATGTTGTACTCTTAAAATTTTCTGTAGAAAGTCTTGAAATATCAAATGAAATGATTTTGGCCATTTTTAATGTAATTAAGACAATTACATGATAATTTATCAATGATGTAGTAAGATTTTTGAGCCAGTAATGTAATAAGATTTTGAGCAACTGGTTGTTTAATCAGTCGAATGTGAAAGAAATCTTTCGAAAATGTAACAAATGCAGCCAGTAATGTAGTAATACAGCAGAAATAGGTTTTATTTAGCAGTTTCTGCTCCCTTTTTGGCTTTATTACATTTAAAACGGCCAAAATGATTCTGTTATTAGTTTCTACAAATACTTTGTGCCTCCTCAGCTGATTTTCAGTCAGTTACTGGTCACTGACCGGTCATGTGTTGCATAACCCACTACATCCTAGTCTTTTGCCTCCTGGACCTCTCAGTAAAGTCCGGTTCACCTCATGTAGGACTGATGGGATTCATGCAAATGTCCACCTGCAGTCATCTGTACAGCTTTATTTATGTACCAGCTTTCCTACTGACATGCAGAAACCTGCACATCCAGATGCTAACACGGCTAGCATAAACACTGACACACAACACACTCGTTCTGAAGAGTTTTCCAGCCGATCCATCAGCGTTACGGAGCAAAGGGAGTTACTCCAGCATCTAATCCTCTGCATTTATGTGAAAGTCCAACTGCAGCGTAAACGCTTTCCCTCCCGGGATCTGGTCTGGAGGCAGCAGAGCCGGAGCTGGGGAGGGTCGCCGCTTAGGTCACCAAACGTCTCTGCAGTGATGAGGGGGGTGGAGCTGCAGGGTGGTCAGACATGCATGCGCTTCTACTGTATCATATGACATGACAGAGTCGGCTGACCTGGCCCCAGACCTGAGCTGGGGGGGGGAACGGTCTGGTTGGGAACGTCAGCTCGTATGTTTCCTTTCCTCTTTAATACTGTGATGTTTGTTCAAACAGACCATTTGTGCATGTTTGTGTGTCTGTGGGCGCGTTTTTGCAACATTGTGGGGACCATGTTCCGGATTTTTACCATCACCGTGGAGACATCTTGCCCTCGTGGGGACATTTTCCCGGCCCCCACGGGTCCAAACCCCATTTTTAGGGTCAAGATTAGATTTTAGAGATTAAGTTACAATTAGGTTTTGGTTAGGATTAGGACAAGGGGCCAGGGAATGCATTATGTCGATGGATGTACCCCACGGGGATGTAGCTACCCCTCTGTGCTGATCTGTCTGTTCCACGGACCTTATTGTGAAGCCTTAACTGTGCAGAGGCCGTTGGGTGCAGCAGGGTCACCGTGGGGGGTTCATGCAGGCCAGAGTTCTGCAGCTCCCTGGTCTGTGGGGGTTCGCTGCCCGGCTGCTGCTGGACATCACCGCAAACATCCCGGTGCATCGGCACGCTTCCCGCTCAGATCAGGAACCCGTCAGGATATCGTCTTTCCCACAGCGACTCCATCTGCACGTCCTCTAAACGTTTTTGTCCATTCTGAGCTGCGTCTCCTTCAGAAAAGGTTTTGTTTGTAACTCTGCAGCTGTTGCGATGCTATCATCACCCAGAGGGCTGAAGGGTCAGTCCGCCCAGATCACCACCAAGTGGCTGATTTACGCCAGATACTCTGCAGACCTCACAACGGGCATTCAGACTCGCTTCCAGCCTGATGACCGCGAGATCTGCCGATTTCTGGAGCCAAAACGTTGACTTTGGAACGATTTCTCCGCTTATTTGTGAGAATCCATCCAGGTTCTTCTGTGAGGTGGAAACAATCCAAAACAGACCCAAGGATGATTTTTGTTTTCCAGAATTTGCTCTTTCCCCTTAGTTGCAATCAAAATTAGTCAACTCCCCACTGCAAAATCAACAAATTAGCAACTGTTTGCAGCAAACAAACCAAACAGGAAAATTAAAAAATCGGGTCCTCCTGATTCAGCACAAAATGTTGCCTTTATGATGGTTGCTGTCTCACTCTCTGAGGAACGCTTGGGATGACGGTCTCGTAGGGAGATCCGATGATGCTTCATCTTCCTCACCAGTGGCACGACATTTTCTCTCTCCTGATGCTGATTGAATCCATCTTGTGCTCTACACGCTGCAGGTTTCCAGTGCCAGAGGAAGCTAAGCAGCCCAGAGCATGACTGAGCCACCACCGTGCTTCACTGTAGGCAGGAAGCGTCATCCTTCCTCCCCCAGACGCACGGCTGATCTAAAGTTCCAGCTTTGTTTGATCGCTCCGCAGAATAAAATCCCCAAACCTCTCTGGCTTGTTTGGACGGTGTCGAGGGAACTGGAGCCACTTTTCTTTGTGCCTTTGGCTCAGTAGTGGTGTCGTCCTGGAGTTCGGTGCATGGAGCCCGTCAGCGTTTAGTGTCCACTTTACAACGACCACGTTTACATGCCATCAAAATTCAGGTTAAGGTCAATATTCCGGTTCCTGAAAGATCAGGAATAACCCGTTTCCATGCGTGAGCAGAGAGTTACTGCTGTATACATGATAACTGCAATCAGCTGGAATATCCCGACCCAAACCACGACGCACGGAAAACGTCATGATGATGGAGGATAATAAACCATCTGGAGTCACCGCGGTCAAGCCAGCCAAGTTTCAGAATTACAGCCGAAATAACGCCGTTGGCCTGACGCGGATCCGCCAGGCGGCTGTTTGGACCGCAGTCCGGAGCCGACAGCAGCCGTGTGCTGGTTCTGACCCAGTACATGTCACTGTTGGGGGTCATGGAGAGAGAACGTGTGGTGGAGATGGGGAATGGAGCTGGAGCTGTGAAACACCCACATCCACGCTTCCCGTTTCCACCAGAGCCCCCGGACACTCGGGATGAAGGTCTCAGTCGGGACGGGAGGGAACGGATGTAACGAAGTTCACGGACTCCGGCTGGTGTGACAGTTTACCGATGTCACGCCTTCACCAAACTTTTCCAGATAAGTGATGGAGCCTTGCAAAGTGACTGTTTGTGCACCAGCTCCTCTCGGGATGCGTGTTGCCATGGTGATATATAAACCATCAAGCTGTGCAGAGTACCGTCTGATCGCTGGTACAAATACTCCCTGTAGTTACTCAAAAGACCAAGAATCCTTGCAGATAGAACACAATTAAATATTTCTTTCGATGGAGATTTTCGGATACGCTAACATGACCAAATATTCGGGTTAGAAAAGGAGTAACCGGGGGGGGGGGGGGGGGGGGTATTTGGGTTTTTGCCTGTGTTTGCATGGCCATGCGCAGCCGGGTTAATGCTAATATTCTGGTAATGAAAGGGTTATCGGCTGCATGTAAATGCAGTGATTGGCACCCCCAACAAAAATCTGGCCATCCTAGCAAACATTATATTTTTTAATTCATGTAAACTCTTATATACTATTAACATGGTGCAGCGTGCTTTGTTTATAGTTAAAGTCAAAGTCTTTATGAGCAAATAGAAAATATTAGACTGGATCTACCATTTTCTGCCCTGCTGTTTTGCCGTTGTTCCCCGCAGGTCTGTCACGCCTAATTTACTCGGCCTTTCTTATGTAAATTCATGCAGGGAGGCGCCACCCAGAACCGTCCCAACCAGTTTCTGATGCCGCTTTCACATCAGCACCTACTTACCCGGCCCTGATTGGCCGACACCACACTACCCCCGTTTCGTTTGTTCACATCACTATTGAAGCGTCTTCAACTCTGGTCGTCACAGTGAAGGTTTGTGACGTCGTTTGTTTGCGACACTGAACAACAATGGAGGAAGTTGAGCTCGTGATTTACCTGCTGTTCATTTCATAACTCCATTCACCACGGTGTTGTGGGCGTGTGCGGCTGGTAGACGTGTGGAAAATACTCTCAATAACTACAGCACGACAAATCTGAACTCACAGCACAGAAGTACTCATTCGTTCATCTTAAAGTATTGATAAATGATCCATTACGTGGATATACGTGAATCTACGGCTAATTAAAACCAAAGGAGTCAGAGGTGGGGTTGGGGTAGTGGTGTCCCGAGAAAGCTGAGATTTTCCAGGGGAACATTAGAAAACATGTGGTATGATATTACCCACAATTTCATGCCAAATTCTGGCAAAATGGTGAAGAAATCAGCAGCAGCAGCAAAAGAAACACACAAATGTTGTATTTTTCTGTGATGAAAATATGAAAATTGCTATTTTAAGGTCACTCTAATGTATTACAGACAGTTTTATTACAAATGTGGAAGAAATCGCTAGTTTTGCAACGTTGAGCTTGAGTTGAAGAAGTCTTCATTTCCTTTCATTTTTACGATTTTAAGCCCAAAGCAGAAAAAGATAATCCAGTCGCCCAGGAAAGAGAGATTATTGCGGCATTGCCAACTCTTCAGGCGCCACGACCGACGATTGGTGACGCATGAGGATTTCAAAGGGTTGTTCCATTTCATTTCTAAGGGGAGGTGCTAGGGTTAGGAGCTATTTAAATTGTTCTTGTTTGATTTGTTTGTTGCTAATTTGTACATTTTACCAATAAACCGTATTTGCAGTGGAGGTTGAATCATTTTGATTGCAACTGTGTCACAAACCCTAAAATCAGCATCGAAAAAAGCGGTAATTTCTCCCAGAAAATGGTGACGGACTGTCGAGCATTTCGGGCTGCAGCTGTGGACAGCGCAAAGAAATGAACTTTTATCTTTAAAATAATTACATTTTCTTTATAAAAAAGCAGAATTTAAGTTTGCTGTCTGGCTGGATTCTTGTGAGATCCACCGGGTAAACACTTCATTGCATCACCTGTTTCTATGGAGATCTGAACAAACTGCACTTTCAGATATTTAGTTTCAAGCTGCAAACACGAGTTTATCCAGTCATTTATAGGAAAATGTTCCGCGTTTGATGGTCAGAAATTAAACACTCATACGACTTTAATTCTACATTTGGTTTTGGTTACGTAAAGCCGTGAAAGCCGATGCTTTCTGCTCCTCGTTAGGCTCGAAGCCAGCCTGTCGACACTCGATATGCTGCCTTTTCCCCGTCTCAGGCCAGAGAGGATGTTTTGCATCTTCCAAAAATCAGTGAACACAAACCATTCCTCTCTTCTTCTAATTGCAAATTCAAATGTTAATTATAATCTGAAGCATAAGCAAGCTGCGTTATTGGTGACAGATTTGCTGTTCGCCTTCATCACGTCAACTGCAACTTGCATTTTTCATGTTTGGATCGTGGAAACCGTGAAACCTTGTTAGAGACTTCTGGCTCAGCTGCAGTTTGACATGTGCAGTTCATCATCATCGGGACGTTGATTTAAAAGGATTTAAGTAAATAAGTTTGTAAGACTAGTTTCATATCTGGTTTAGGGAAGGGCGACCCCAAAATATTTCCTGTCAATGCGATACCAGTAGTTTATGGTACTTTTTCATTGATACCGATACTTTTTGTCCCTTAAAAGAAAATCATTTCAATCAACTGATTGTACAGTTTGCATTAATGTCTTGAATGTAAGAGAAATATTAGAAACAAGTAAAGCTGACAACAGAAGTACTGGAAAAAATACTTTTAAAACAATATTAAATTATATTGATGAGTAAATTAAACAAAAATTAGATTAAAAACATCTTTCAATGATCAAATAACTTCAGTTCAGGTTAAGATTATTACATTTATTCAGTGGAAAATGTTCAAATATGAAATGTAATAATAGAAATTTACCATCATCACTAACGGCAGCATCATGACATCTGATAGGCTACCACCATCATGTGATACAGAAGCTAGAATCTGATAGGCTACCACCATCATGTGATACAGAAGCTAGAATCTGATAGGCTACCGCCATCATGTGACACAGAAGCTAGAATCTGATAGGCTACCACCATCATGTAATACAGAAGCTAGAATCTGATAGGCTACCACCATCATGTGACACAGAAGCTAGAATCTGATAGGCTACCACCATCATGTGATACAGAAGCTAGAATCTGATAGGCTACCGCCATCATGTGACACAGAAGCTAGAATCTGATAGGCTACCACCATCATGTAATACAGAAGCTAGAATCTGATAGGCTACCACCATCATGTGACATAGAAGCTAGAATCTGATAGGCTACCACCATCATGTAATACAGAAGCTAGAATCTGATAGGCTACCACCATCATGTGATACAGAAGCTAGAATCTGATAGGCTACCACCATCATGTAATACAGAAGCTAGAATCTGATAGGCTACCACCATCATGTGATACAGAAGCTAGAATCTGATAGGCTACCACCATCATGTGACATAGAAGCTAGAATCTGATAGGCTACCACCATCATGTAATACAGAAGCTAGAATCTGATAGGCTACCACCATCATGTGGTACAGAAGCTAGATTCTGATAGGCTACCACCATCATGTGACACAGAAGCTAGAATCTGATAGGCTACCACCATCATGTAATACAGAAGCTAGAATCTGATAGGCTACCACCATCATGTGACATAGAAGCTAGAATCTGATAGGCTACCACCATCATGTAATACAGAAGCTAGAATCTGATAGGCTACCACCATCATGTGATACAGAAGCTAGAATCTGATAGGCTACCACCATCATGTGATACAGAAGCTAGAATCTGATAGGCTACCACCATCATGTGTACAGAAGCTAGAATCTGATAGGCTACCACCATCATGTGATACAGAAGCTAGAATCTGATAGGCTACCACCATCATGTGATACAGAAGCTAGAATCTGATAGGCTACCACCATCATGTGATACAGAAGCTAGATTCTGATAGGCTACCACCATCATGTGATACAGAAGCTACAATCTGATAGGCTACCACCATCATGTGATACAGAAGCTAGATTCTGATAGGCTACCACCATCATGTGATACAGAAGCTAGAATCTGATAGGTGAGTTGAATCAACGTCGGCTCCCACGGTGGATAACCGTTGGATTTTGTTTTGATTTTCCAAATCTAATCACCGTTAAAATGGCAACGTCATTTCAACGTCGTCTTCCTCATCAGGTGATTTTAGTTTTGATTTTGCAAATCAATGTTATTTGAATCGTGAAATGACGTAACTAATGTTTTATTTCAGCATTTTTTTTTAAGATATAGTTGTAAAAACTATTTTAATTGCACATACAACTAAAAACCTGTTTACATTTCAAAGTTGAATCTATGGTGAGTTAACGACACCATTTCAACCACTGGGTGTTCAACATTGTTCTGACACTGAATCAACGTTGAACACCCAATAGGGGATTATCACGCTTCCGTGTTCCGAACTTCTGGTTTGAAACACTTAGAGGGCCCACTTCCGGTCCAGTTCAATGTCCCTGCTTTACTTCGTAGATAACGTGAATAAACGCCAACCCTACTGAAATTTTCACGGATTCCAAACTGAAGTGATACGAAGGAGGAAGTGGATCAAAGCGATTCTCCGGAGTGAAGGGCCGAACTTTATAATAAAACAACGTAGCATGTTTGTTTGTAGCCGGTGGGGCACAACACCAGCATGCTAGCATTAGCCAGCTAGCGTTTACTGACGTGCTTAACATTGTGCGTCTTAAAACACACAAACATCTGAAAATCGGGTCTGTACCCCCCGTTTCCAGTGGAACAACTGGGGACTGCCAAGAAAGGAGACGCCTTCAGATGCTTGTGTGTTTTCAGCCGCACAAAGTTAGGCACGTCATCAAGCTGGCTAATGCTAACCTGCTAACAGTAGTCCGCCAGCTACTACTCTGTTAAACTTTGTAAATCGGATAAACGCCAATGCCAAGTTTTCATTCCAGACTGAAGTGATGCTGAGGAAGAAGTGGATCAAAACGACCGATTCGCCGCAGTAAAGGACCGAACTTTATAATAAAACGACACACGTTTGTTTGTGGCCGGCAGACTGCGCAATCGTGTTAGCAGGTTAGCATTAGCCAGCTTGATGACGTGCCTAACTTTGTGCGGCTGAAAACACACAAGCATCTGAAAGCGTCTCCTTTCTTGGCAGTCCCCAGTTGTTCCACTGGAAACGGGGGGTACAGACCCGATTTTCAGATGTTTGTGTGTTTTAAGACGCACAATGTTAAGCACGTCAGTAAACGTTAGCTGGCTAATGCTAGCATGCTGTGAAGTGCCGGTGTTGTGCACCACCGGCAACAAACAAAGGTGTGTTTTATTATAAAGTTCGGCCCTTCACCGCGGCGAATCGATCGCTTTGATCCAGCTTTTGATCCAGTATCACTTCAGTCTGGAATGAAAACTTAAGTATGTTTGGAGTTTATCCGATTTAAACAGTATAACAGAGCAGGAACGGCTGTCGTTAACATGGCCCGGAAGAGGAAGTGTCCAAATACCGGGAACTTCCGGTAAGCGTGATAATCCCCTATGGTCGTTCAATCGGTGATGGGCTGACCAATCAATTAGAGGAGGCTTGACCTTGCTGGCGAATCAGCAAATGAGAAGAGCTGAAGTTAAGGTAAACAAACCAGATAAAGCGCGGACATAATGCAAACTCGCACACATCGTTTGACGTTGTATCGGGACCTTAGCTAGCAGTCCTCGCTCTCCGCTAACAACAACAGCAGCAACTTTTACGTGTTGTCGTCTTGACAAATTCGCCGTCATTTCCGGTTTTTGGGGCCACGATATAGATCAGCGCCGCCTGCTGTTGTGGCGACATTATATGTGATGCATGCGCAGAAGGAACACCCAGGTCTGGAGACGGCTCGATGTGTTCTTGGGCACTTTTCTTACCATGTCGGCAAGACTGAAGCTGATTGATCAGACCAACCCCATTTTCTGTCGACGACCGCGACGGTCTGTCTGTCCGGCACGTTTCTTCTCTTAGCATAATGTAAACAGCGAATTTCTTCTTCTACACTTGCATTATCGACTGAGTAGGCACTGAACGCATCGTCTTCTGTAGTGTCGTGAACTCGCATGGACACGCTTTGCGGCAGCTACATGTTCTACTGTTTAAGCTCTAAAAATCTACTAAATGACGTTGTTTCCAGTAAATTCTGGACGCTACCCACTCAGGACACTTGGATTACATTGGACGAGCAGTAGGGAGGAATATGGACAAGTTTTTGTGGACTTTTATGGACCTTTTTGTTTTAAAGGCTGTCACCTCCATTATATGAAAGCGGATAAGGAAAACCTGTCCGATCTCCGGCTTCATTTGAGATATTAAAAAGTGCTCCAGAGTCTTGCTCACCATGAGGATGAGGAGAAGATGAAGGACCATCATTCTATGGGTGTACTATTCCTTTCAGGTTCATTCATCAACCGACATTATTTCAACCACATTTAAACATTTAAAGCAATATTCCACCCACAGAATGATGTAACTTCATCTTCCACTTCCCCTCATGGTGAGAAAGACTCTGCAGCACTTTTTTTAATATCTCAAATGCAGCCGGCGATCAGGAAGGCTTCTCGTTTCCCCCCAACTTTCATATAATGGAGTTCGCCGGGGTCCGAGCCAAAAAGGTCCATAAAAGTCCACAAAAACGTGTCAATATTCCTCCATACTGCTCGTCCAATGTAATCCAAGTGTCCTGAGTGGGTAGCGTCCAGAATTTACTGGAAACCATCATTTAGTAGATTTTTAGAGCCTAAACAGTACTATATCAGTACTACATCAGTACTACATCGCATCTCCTGCAAGCACCCCGATGCACGTTCACGAAACTACGGAAGCCGCGGCAGACGAGATCACGCGTTCTCTTTTTCTGTCTTTCTTTGTGTTAAATCAATATCAACCCCTCTTGGACCCTCTTGTGTTTGTCTGCAGCTCTGTCGCTCTTAGCACAATGTAAACAGCTAATTTCTTCTTCTACGCTTGTATTATCGGCAGACTAGGCTCTGAACGGCGAGGCCTCCGTAGTGTTGTGAATGCGCATATGCGCGCTTCGCGGAAGCAAGATGTAGTACTGATGTTCTACTGTTTAGGCTCTAA
>JALJCO010008735.1:0-25815 GCA_023101725.1 Atherinomorus stipes
TGTACTTCGTTCAGTTACGTATTGCTAGAAAACTCAGAGAAACTTAGATTGTGATGCAACATTCTTCCTAAATATTCCATTTAGGTGAACTTTCATTACTCTGCATAAGAATGGTAATGCTTTCAAAGTTTGTCCCAATGTTTCAAAGTACATGACATTTAACTTTATTTTGGAAAGTATTTCGCTATATATATTTTTTAAATATACAGAGGTTAAAGAAGAAAACAAACAAAACTGTCCCAGACACATTCCGTAAAAGACAGAGTCAAAATTCATGAATGCAACTTCAGAGTGTTGCATGTAGTTTTGTGGTTTGCATCTGTAAATAGGATGCAAGCACAAGAACTTTATCTTTTTTACTCGTTAGTGCAAATCTTTTTTTGCAATCATGCAAATCCTTTTCTACAGATTTGCACGCTTGGATTTTTCAGACAGATTATTTTTACAGGATGGCAAACTTTATTTACAAATGCAAACAGAAAATAATTGCAACCAATTATTTTCAACTGTAAAATCTTTATGGCTTGATATTGAACCCATGTATTTGTCCAAAATAAAGCCACGTTTGGAAAAATGAATAACACTGTTCTTTATTATGTTCATTTTTTATTTTCCACGTTACTTTATGAGAGGTTTTATTTTGGACAGCACAACACCTTCTCACTTGCTGTTGTGGGCTTCTAGATGTGTGCTGATAGAGGAGCACCACCCATCCCAAATTTAAATGCAATGTTATTTTATGGTCAGGAAAAAAGAATGACAATGGACAGTGGGCCAAAAATAAGTTGGCCTGTGATCCCCAAACTAGTCAGCCCTGAAAGGAAGAAATTACAAAATTACAAAATTATATCTTTATATAGAAGATGTTATGATGTTTTATCTTTATATGTGACTACTCATATTATCCTCTGCTGTTTGTATTTGTTTTTATGCCAAATATGTTGTTGTCTTGGATCCCAGAAAGAATAGTTACTCTTCCTATAACTGATGGCTAATATGGATCCTATTACAGTAAATAAACAAATGAACAAATTAATCTCCATACTTCTTTATCATTAGACAATTACACAGAAGCCTGTAGAGAGGGGAGAATAAAACAAATGTACACTGTTCACAGAGAAGGCCATTTAGTTCTATCTGGCTGATGCAGATAAACAGTGTCTGGTCTGCACATTTCCAAACTTTCTACACAAGTTGGAACAAATTTGACCCAAACCAATCTGAAAATATCTATCAGAGTGAAAAGAGATACACAGAATAGTAAAATAATAACAATTATTATTATACTGTTGTCATTAATATGAGCGTGAGCGTCAACTGTCTTTAAAGGCTTCTTTGATAACCTCTCTAGAAACTGTCACGGCAGCAACACTGACTCGTGTTGATTCAAGCAGCAGTCAGACATGTTTTTTCTTGCCCTGTCTTATCCGTCATGATCAGCAGAGGCTGTTTAGTTACAGTTTTGCAATGAACAATATTCTAGACTGCAGGTCCACAATGAGCAGCCCAAACTGACATTTCATTTTACATGTACAGTAATTTCCCATTCATAGCATGCAAGCTGACGGTTGACATTTCCATTTAACATTTCTAACAGAACACCTGATGCAGTTGGCAGATGAGGGGGAAAAATGGAGTCAATAGATCAGTGAATATACAGTGGCACAGTTTTTTCCAATGGGCTCTGCCTTAAGATCAGGAAGTAGTGGAGTTGTGCATTGAGCTTTTTGCTGACACGTAAAAAAATGACTTGCATTGCACAATTGTGTAACAATTGTATATCACAAGCACCTCGCTAGTAGTTTTCATGCTGCGTTCGTGTGAAACAGGGCAGACGGACGACAGCTGCTGCATGTAAAAGCATAAACAAGCCTCTATGTGAAGACGTGGTCTGTCAGTCACAGTGACTTCAGTCCACATCTGATATGTTGTCATGGCGATGTCTTATTGTTTTCCCTGACCCATGTTTTACTGTCAGGAGAACTTACACAATATCCCTTTAACTAACACACAGAGAGCAAAACTTCTTATCAAGTCTCCAAAACTCTAAACATAATTTCTGCTACACACACTTTTTAACGGCACTTTTTAAACGCACTGAACAGAGTTCTCTGCATAATGTCAATGTCAGCTTTATTTATAGCACACTTTTGAAGGCCAATGGCCAACCAAGGAGCTTTACAGAATAAAATAAAATAAGAATAAAAGCAACACAATTTAAACAGTAAAAAATTAAACAGATAGAAATTAAATAAAAGTTGAAAAAGTGGCTCTGCTCACCCAAAGGCCAAGGTGAACAAGTGGATCTTAGGGCACATTCCGAAAGCATAGTCCTTTAGACTCGGTCCGTTTGGGAACTCGGCTCGGCTGGGGGAGGGGGTGGTCTTCCGGACCGAGATCATTCATGTTGCGCCATAGCCAGACGAGTCAAATCTTTTGAATAATAGGGGATTATCACGCTTCCGCGTTCCGGTTTCCGGATGTTGAAACATCTGAAGCTTCCTCTTCTGGGCCAGGAATGGCTCAATCCAAGTCTTGATGTTGCTGCTCTGTTCCATTGTGTACATCTAATAAACAACGCCAGCCGCACCTAAGTTTTCATGGATTCCCGACTGAAAAGACACTAAGGAAGAAGTGGATGAAAGCGATTTGTCGGAGTGAAGGACCGAACTTTATAATAAAACAAGGTTGCACGTATGTCTGTAGTCGGCACTTCAATGATGCAGACTATACTACAGCTAGCGTTGGCTGACGTTACCAACTTTTCGCTTGTGAAAACATACAAGCATCTGAAAATCGGGTCTGTACCTCCCCGTTTCCAGTGGAACAACTGGGGACTGCCAAGAAAGGAGACGCTTTCAGATGCTTGTGTGTTTTCAGCCGCACAAAGTTAGGCACGTCATCGAGCTGGCTAATGCTAGCCTGTCAACATGACTGTGCAGACTGCCGGCTACAAACAAACGTGTGTCATTTTATTATAAAGTTCGGTCCTTCACCGCGGCGAATCGGTCGTTTTGATCCCCTTCTTCCTTAGTATCACTTCAGTCTGGAATGAAAACTTGGCATTAGCGTTTATCCGATTTACAAAGTTTAACAGAGTAGTAGCTGACGGACTACTGTTAGCAGGTTAGCATTAGCCAGCTCGATAACATGCCTAACTTTATGCGGCTGAAAACACACAAGCATCTGAAAGCCTCTCCTTTCTTGGCAGTCCCCAGTTGTTCCACTGGAAACGGGGAGGTACAGACCCGATTTTCAGATGTTTGTGTGTTTTAAGACGCACAATGTTAAGCACGTCAGTAAACGCTAGCTGGCTAATGCTAGCATGCTGTGAAGTGCCGGTGTTGTGCCCCACCGGCGACAAACAAACGTGTGTTTTATTATAAAGTTCGGCCCTTCACCGCGGCAAATCGATCGCTTTGATCCACTTCTTCCTTAGTATCATTTCAGTCTAGAATGAAAACTTAAGTATGTTTGGAGTTTATCAGATTTAAACAGTATAACAAAGCAGGAACGGCTGTCGTTAACATGGCCCGGAAGAAGAAGTGTCCAAATACCGGGAACTTCCGGTAAGCGTGGTAATCCCCTATGTTCCCAACCTCTCCAGAGGTGGTGCTGCATTCGGATTCACCGTAGGTGAGGACAAGATGTACAATGAACAAGAAGGTTCTCACAGCTTCTGTTTCTTCTACATGCACACAAACATAGCGCATGAAACTGTCAGTTTTGTGTTTTTATTCTGTCTTATGCAAGCATGCTGCATTTATATGTTGCAACAATAGACCCAGTATGAACAACAAACAAGGCAACAGACCATCGAAAGCATCGTTAGTGTTTGTTGTAGTAGCTTTACCCACAATCCCCAGCATTTAAGGCCCATTTATGCTCCCTTACGTACGTAAATGGCGACGTTCATTTCATGCGTTGCCCTGCGTTGCCGTTTTCTTACTTCCATGCGTCTTCTGTGTTTCGATGGTTCATATATCAGTTTGTCCATGAGGCGGCAGTGCTGAGTTTATACCGTAGTTAATTTCCCTGTTTTGATGTCAGTTTACATTGCTTTGTGTCAGTAACGTAGATATGAGTGTAGTTTCAGACGCACTCACACAGCCTCCCCCTCAAAAGCTCCATCCATGTCTACAGATGCTCTTCTCTGTTTGTTTGGCGTCTTCTTTCTCAAGTGCTTTTATTGGGCTATTTAGCATCAGTGGTTTTGTGTTGTTTTCGTCCAGTTCCTGTTCTTCTTCTCTGGTTTGTTCCTGAATATCAGCTCCACAGCTTAACAGTGACCCTGCAGTTTCCGGTGGTATTGCTCCATCTTCTGCATCGAGTGACAGACCAACAAGCCCCTAGAAAACTTACCAAATTACATACCTAACTGACGCAGACGACGAAACTGTCCGTCCATCTGCGTATCCATCTTCTGTGTTGAGCATAAATGGGCCTTTACCCACAATGTCAGGCCAAAACCAAATGCAGGAAGCAGCAGTTTGTAGTCTTCTTCCTGTATTTGGTTCACTTGAAGCGGACCGAAACCCACATTTGTAGGCAGACAGAGTCCACTTGTTTGTGTCCGTTTGCACATTCACAACTCCCCCAAACATAGCGGACTTTGAGCTAACAGACTCTGATTCGAATCAAAAAAGCTTTGAATGCGCCCTTAAGGCGCATTTTAAAAATGGGAGGGCTGTTGGCAAACTGCACACAGAGGGCTCCCAGCCTGGGAACCACAACTGCAAAGGCTCGATCTCCTCTGGTTTTCATGAGGAATCACATAAGACACAGCAATCTAGCAGAAAGTGACACTTTGCAAAACACAGCTGTTCAAAAGACATCGTGTGAGCTAAATGGCCACCATATGTGCCACCAGGCCAGACCCCTCAGTGGTTGATTGTTACCACTTCAGTAAGGAAATAAGCTCAAATAAAAGACCACAGGTGGTCTCCTTTTTCACAACAATGGATGAGGAAGACGGGGAGAGGAAGAGTGAGAGATGGGTTTATAGGCAAAGAAGACAACAACTTTCAAATTAAATCAGAGAAACCTTTGTTGATCATGTAATCAACCATGGGCTGGATGAAGGTGCTTCTTCCCTCCATGTCTGGCAGTTGAGGGTGTTGCCTGTGATGTGGGTGAGGTGTGGGCAGACCCAGGTGTCTAATTTTTCTAGCCTATCTTTTTCTATGTAATTATTCCCCACGTTTCCAGCAACTTTTCTTTAGTTTACTTTTTTTGTGCATAATATTTGTTTGCTCCAATATATTTGCAGTGCATATGTTGCCTTTTGTGAAAAATAAATGTCCCAACAGTGTGTGTGTGTGTGTGTGTGTGTGTATCTGCAAATAATTCTATGCATGTGAAAAATGTGATGAAACAAAGGATAACATTTTCATTATGCCCATAAGTGTGTAGTTGGTTAGACAAACATCTAGAATATGGCTGAAGTGTGTGTTATTTGGTGCAAAAGTTTGTTTTTGAAAATTAAATGTGGTGATCGGGTTCCAGTGCTTCATTTTGCAGGATGTTTAAGGCCTTTTGCAGTTTGGGTGTGTGGTTTTGTGAATTGAGTTAGGCATTTTGACACTGTAGCTGGAGTTCCCATTTGCCACAAACGTGGCAAAAAAACCCCAGTTTGAGTGCAGTGCTCTCAAGTCTGCCTTTGTGATCTGTTGTAGCCCCTGCCACACTCTGTGTTTTTGTCTGTAAGTTAAGTTGTCATCAGTCTTATTCTGGAGGCCATTTTAGCTTCTTTAATGCCTCTCCTTAGTTTACATCACACACTCTATGCTGTCTCCTGGGCTGAAGGCAGCGTTATATTCCTTAAAGTGATCCAGTAGTTTTTGGTTGGAAACCCTGCCAGTGTTTTTCTTGAGAGACAAAGCGTTTAAACAAACCAGTTTGCTCTCAGATTCTTGTTTGAGTGACTTTGCAGCAGCAGCACTCAAAGATGTCTAATGCAAAAGATTTCCTGTTTTACTGACTAGACCTCCAGCTTCAAGATGATCAGCCTCTTGTTCTATGTAGTTGCCATCTATTGTTCTTAATATGTAACGTCTGATGCTTTAGACTTTAGAAACTGTACATTGTTTGTAATTGCATAACAAAATCTCACAGCACTGTAGCAGCTCTGCCGATCAAACTCATCCAAAGTTTTTGTTTTACTAGATTTACAGAGAAGACCACAAACCTGAGATCAGATCTTTAAAGATGCTGATTTTCCAGCACAACCAGACAGAACTCTAACTTTTTACTCACTTTATCTCCACTGAGACAAACTTGGTGACAAACAATGAGATGACAAACTGGAGATTGAGAGGAATCTGTTTGGTTTTATCCACTGATATAATCTATACTTTTTAAATCCCAATGGGGAAATTCAACTCTGCTTTTAACCCATCTCAAGTTTAACCTGCCAACCTGTCCAGGGAGCAGTTGGTGCGGTTAGGACCTTGCTCAAGGGCCGGGCTTGGACCTGGGTTTTCTGTGTCAAAGCCTGCCATCAACCACTAGGCTCACTCTCTGTATGTAAATGTAAAAATATTACTAAAAAGTGGGGGACATAGGAACCTTATTGCTGTCTGAAACACTTCTGCAGGAAACAATCTGGAGCCCCCGCATACAGTAGTCGTAAAACCACAACATCCTGGCACAATTCAATGCAACTTTTGGTACGCTCCATTTATACACATTTTCAAACTTTTTCTGTCCTGGGCAGGGGTGTCATGTTGGTCCTTGAGGGCCGCTGGCCTGCAGGTTTGGGATGGTTCTTGCTGAAGCACACCTGAATCAGATTTATGGGTCAACATGCTTGGTTAGATTTGAATAACAAACAGTTGAGGAGACCCATTTAATTTAAACCAGGTATGTTGGATTAAGGATTTGTGTAAAACCTGTCAATTGTGGCCCTCAAAGACCGGAGTTGGTAAAAGTACAGGGTAGGGTTTGTTTTACTTCACAGCATGAACTCTTTATCTCTCTTAGTCTTGCTGATTCAGATTCATTTGAAGTAGCTGTTGTAAAAAATAAACATCCCTGAAAATGCAGCTTTCAGTACCTTACTGGAACAAAAATGCACTACCACTGTAATAAAACTGGAATCCAGTAGATGGCAGTAATTCAGCTTTCACAGAGTCCCATGTTAACTCAAACGGACTACAAATGCGTTTTAGCCAAGAGGCAACCTCCAGTGGCCAACAATAAGTCTACCCAGAAGAAGTAATTTTTAGAAGTTCTCCCTTCATCCACTGGGGCTGCAAAACAGAGCAAATCCACAGACTCCCATGTTAAAACTGCCAACTTCACAGCAGAAATAAACATGTTTACAGCCTGGTTCAAAAAATCATTTTAGTTTTAATAGGTCAAGTTTACCTTCATGTCAAATGTGAGGGGAATGAATTTTTTATATAACTCATGCGTTTAGATGTTATCTAATCTTGAAATTACACATGATTAAGGGCGTGTCCTTTTGATTGACATGCAGCAGACCGGAAGCCCGGCCTGCTGACCGGTTGCTCCTAGTTAGCTCCTTGTTTGCTCTCAGTTTGTAGCAGAGTCGCGCACAACAGCGGTTTTTAGTCACATAATAGCAGATCTAAGTGTGTCTTACCTTTACACCGCCACCTAGGGGGCTAATCTTCGTTAGCTCCTGTTAGTTTCGAGTTAGCTCAGTTAGAGTTTAGCCCAGAGTACGACAGCTGTCAATCATTTGCCCCACAGCTCAGAGCAGCCTAGCCTTTGCCCATTTTAGTTTCCAGGAACGACAACACACGTGACAGGGCAAGATGTTGATGTGAGACACGCCCAACTGACTTCACTTTTAGCTCTTCAGAAACCAACGGGTGACGTAGCGGAAGGTTCGTCCCTCTCTGTTAACGGTCTCTGGTTTTAGCTTTGATCCTTTTCTGAACATGACCTCCAATCTGTAACCCTCTCTTATTTTTTGGCAAATCCTCTTTTTACTGGAAAATGGTTGCACACAGGACAACATTTTAAAGCTTTTAACAAATTCCAAACTGAATTTAAGTTATATGAACATAAAGCCTGCCAATGTGCAACTTTGTAGCTTGTTAAAATCTAATTTAAAAACTTCCTCAGTTCCTCAGTCGTGAGAGGTAAGAGGCCTTATTTTGAGATATGGCAAGGGTCATTAGGTCTCCTTTTATTATGCTATGCTAGTAAAAATAAGATGAGTTGTGAAACCAATTCACTGAAAGCTGTGAAGAAAGCAGATCTTGGCATTATATGCATTATTTTGGTATTTTAATCTTAACACCTACAAGCAGACTTTACAATTAAGCTATTTCAATAAACTCTGATTAGACTTTGCCGATAAATTGTGTTCTTGACAATGTTTCATAAAAGAAGACAAAAGACGCAGAAGAATTATAATATAAGATCTGTTTTATATACATTATACATTTCATTTTCTTTTTATGTGCATACAAAGATTTTATCGTTTTTCTGAAAATATTTGATCCAGTGAACTGGATCAGCTGGGACTGTTTGGAGGTCTGACAACATGATAAATATAATTTATGGAAAAACCCTTGAACAGTAGCATAACTCTCCATTACATCTGTAACATCTGGATTCCTGGTGTTCAGGAAAGTGAGATCCTTAGAAGTACCCGTTTCAGTAGATAAAACTCATCAGAGGAAGTTGTGTGTGTAGAAATCAGGAGATGACATTTTGGATGTTTTTGTACAAAACTACAGTGATTTAGACAACAATTTTGAGACACTTGGACTTGAACCACAGACCTCCTGGTTGATAGACGTCTGTTCTTCTACCAGAGCTACAGCACAGCTGCTCCTTCACTACACGTTGATTCGGTCTCATTACAGAGGGGACGTTTAAGGGTTGTCTCTTTTAAACTGTCAATACTCAATTTTTCTCTGCTTTTTCTCTTTCTAAGTGAGAAACCAGTGACAGCAATTATCACAAGAATAACTGCTGCTGATACTATAACTCCCACCGAAACCAACATGAAGTTCTGTCTCCTCTCTGTGGTTGAGGTCTGATGGTTGGCCTCTGAGGAGGGAGATCTTCTGCAGCTTCTGTGAACAATGTCATATTTTAATGTTCAAAATGTACTTATAAACTCAAAAAGTATATTTCGTATTACTTATGACGTAGCTCTCAGCAGCTTAATTACTTAAAGGCTGGTTTAACGGTCAAACCAGAACAGAAGACAATCTAAAAATTAAATAAAATACTATTATTTTCTCCTCATCTAACTTACCAGTAACATTGAGCTGACAGCTGGCAGCGCTCCATCCATAATCTGTGATCACTTGACATCTGTAAAAACCAGAGTCCTCAATTCTGAGTCTGGACACATGAAGCCTGATTCGTCCTTCTCTGAGGACGTCTTTGTTGCTCTGGACTCGTCCTATAAACTGTTCATCTGTATACAAGGAGACTTCATCACCCTTAAATACATGAAACACGACTTTGAGTTTGTGATCAGTTTGAAGTTCACAGTAGATGAAAAGAGATTTAGAGGAGACGTCAGGTTTGGTTGTGAACGTCCACTCCAGTGTGATGTTGTGGTTCTCCTCTGCCTGATAGGAGCTCTGTGTCACATTCACTACAAATGCTGCTGCTGAGGAGACAGAGAGAGAAAGAGAGGAGCAGACACACTGAGAACTGGAACATGGGAGTCTTTAAACTACATCATAGAGGTTTCTGATGGAAACTGACCACAGACATGAGAGGAGGTGAGGATGAAGAGCAGCAGCATCCTTCAGATCATCTTCTTCCTGTGAGAGGAGACAGAGATGAAGAGTCATGAACACATGAGGTCAAAGTTCATCATTCCAGGTAGAAGAAGGAAAATCTCCAGTCTGACTTCATTCATCATTCCAACATCTGATCCTGTTCATCATCCTGGTTTTTATACATCACTGACCAAACAACTTTCCGACTCAAGCACCACAACCACTGAAATGGAAGCTGTTGCCATGGAAACCTGCTGTAAACATGGGGTATGTCAGACCGGTGCACCCAAAGAGATGAGGACACAATTCAATCTGGAGGTTTCCTCCTGCGGCTGTTTATTCACTGCTGACATCTTTGTCTTTGGTTGTCGTGGTTACCGCTCCGTCACTATCAACTGTTTAATTCTGGCAAGACAAATTAAGTAAATTTTTATTGTTTTTCCCCTTCGTTTTATGATCGTCCTTTTTGTTGTCTCACTTGCTGATCTCTTGATAGAGGAGAGAGACCAAAAAAAAAAATACAAAAGAAGCCCTGTTGTAATTATTATTTTTTTTATGGTTGTTTTAAGAAGTATATAAAAAAAGAATTACAACATTAAAATGGTTTGGTATTTTTTTTATTATTATTTGGTGTTCTTTAAAATTTGTTTATTTGCTCTCAGATAAGCTGCACTATTCTTCCCTTCTTTTTTCTGTATTTTTCATCTTTGTAGTTTTCACGGTGCCTAATAAAGAAATGCACCCGTATGAAACGCTCCACCTTGTCTTATACGTTGATACCAAGGGTCAGCTACACCTGCTGTTTGTGTTTCCGTGGTAACATTTACATGCAGGAAGTATTTCAGAAATGTTCTTTTCACAGCGTAGTGCCAGTTTCAACTGAAAAACAAAGTAAAAATCTGTGAGTCTCTTTTGCAGAACTTTGTTTTCAGCAAGAATTGAATATAATCAGCATGATGATTTTTTTTTTTTCTCTAAAGGGGGTTTCCCCCCCTTTAGGCCTTTCAAAATACAAGAAAAGTTCTACCTGGCTAAGTTTGTTATGTCAGGTCATGCAAAAAAAAGAAAAACAATCCATTATTTATTGTTTAATATAACTATTAAACATCATTACATCACCAAAACTGGCAACATGACAGAAAGTTGTTCTGATGTTGGTCCAATAAAGTCCTGCTTCTAATAAAATTTAGAATGAACAAATCTAATCAAATTTAAGGATATTTCTTATCAATCTAAAAGGTCAGACTGTATCTTGAAAAAATCTTCCTGTGTCTCCACAGGTTGGAGGTCAGTGGGTCCCAGTTAATGTGAAAGTTTCACCATCTCAGGATAAACTGAAAGTAAATTAAAGCCATCTGAAATTTATTACATAATGTGCCCTGATAAAAACTGAATTTATGATCCACTGTCGTTTTGCAAATTTATTTCTGTCAACATTTACAGTTTTAAATTCATGGGAACAGACTGTTCAGTCTGTTTGTCTAAGGTGGTAGAGTAATCTGAACTGTTACAACTACTGCAGCCAAGTTACTAAAACAAATACAACTTTATTTATACAGCACTTTAATAAACAAATTTACAAAGTGTTTAATCAGCTGGGAATTCAGATCAAGGAAAACACCTTCATACAACTACATGAAAGTTACATGAAACAGTGAAACAGTAGGGCAGCTTTTCATTTATTAAATGATCATATCAAATTAAAAAGGCTTTCTAAATTAACAATACATAAGAAGAACAACCACAACAGCCATCTATTTCTGCTTTTAATTCAGATATACAAGATTTGAAAATAAATGTTAGTTTTAAATAAACCCCTGAGTTTCACAGGATAACTCAGTCCACCTCTGACCTAATCCCAGTCTTTCACTGTCTATAACACATGATTCGTGATTTTCAGTATTTAACAAGCTTAGACATGCTGTTTCCAAACAGAAAGTGTTCAAGTATCTCTCACACCACTGTTGTTCACAGAACCTCAGGGAGCTTTGTGTCCTAAATTCAACGTATAAAACAAGTTTTATCCATGAGGGAAACATTTCAGTTCCCATTTTAACAGGAAATCATCTGATGATTTCGGTGAGGATAATTTACACTGCATCTGAGGAAGCAGTTAAAGACTAATATATATATATATATATGTTCAAACATACTCACTTAAACAAATAAAAATCCAACACAGTCGTCACTGAAACATGAAGAGTTGATTCTGGTTACAGTTTTAAAAAAACTGTTAACGTTTCTCTCCTGTGGCAGATTCAGATGCTGTCGTCATATCAGTCGTCAGTAGCTGCAGTTTCCAGGAGAGTTATGTTTGTGTTTTATCTGTGTAAGGAGGAGGAGCCTTACAGATGTCCTCAAGCCTCCGATGATGTCACTGGTCTTCTACTCCCTGTTTATTTTCATTTAAGTTTTCACTTTACTTTGAGCAGAAAAACATTCCAACAACTTGTTTTTTTTTTTTTTTTTTGTTGTTGTTGTTGTTGTTTTTTAGCAAGAAAAGGATAAAAGCATCATTTAAAATGAGAGAATATTAAAGAAAAAAGGCTGTGGAGATTTGGAATCCTGAATGAAAGTTAATTTAAATGCAGCAGAGTTTATCTGAATAAAGTAAGTGTTTCAGCTGATCTGAGGCTTTCTGGAAGTTTGTTCCAGACATGTGGAATATAAAAGCTGAATGCAGCTTCTCCATGTCTGGTTCTGACTCTGGGCAATGATAAAAGGACCAGATCCAAGGAGTCTGGTGGGTTAATACTGGGTCAGGACTGATACAGAACTTCAAAGCAAAACTTTAAAATAGTAAAGCAGCAACATGCTTGATACCGTTTGAGGACAGGACAAGTGTGGGTGTTGTTGATGCTGAGAGGGACCGATGCAGACCAGAAACACCAAAAGAAATTGAGCTAAACAGCTTTAGCATGCTGTGCGTGAATTCATCAGTGTCTGTCAGATCCTTTTTTGCAAGGAAACGCAAAAATATAACAAACAAACCCACTGCGAGGTAATGCAAAGGGTTAAATTTTTCCTGTGTCCCAAAGGGGTTCCCTTACAGAGTGAAAGATGTGCAGAATGATCGGCTTGCAGCCGGACATCAAACTTACAGCCCCCAAGAGGGTGTAACGTACCAACAACCACAGAATGAAGACAACACGCTTTAAAATGATTGAAATGATGTTTATTGACTGGTCTGGAATGAGAGCTTTGTAATGTGCTGCCACCTGGTGGACAAATCTGGAACAACAGCAAAGTGTCTGCATAAAAGCAAGAGCGTACTGATACTGACCTGTTTTATGCTCATTGTTTCAATTTTACACTTCTTATAAAGACCCTTAATATATTTGGCGTTTTGATTCCAGGATTGATCTTCAAACTAATTGTGTTACTATTTATAGTAGGTGTAGTTACTTTTAGTAAATGTAGAAATAAAATGTATTCTGTGTGCAAACACACTTGGTCAAAAAAAAGGTTTTTTAAATCAGTGATTCAGATTTACTGTTGCTGTTCATAACCATGTTTGATTGAATTAAAGACAGAGGAAACTGGAAATAAGATCTTTGTTTACATTATAGAATACAAATGACGCTGTGCCCTGAAACAGTTTCTCTATACGAAAAAGATCCATGTTTGGACGTCTGACAACATGAAAAATATCATTTATAGTAAAACTACACAAGAATTCTGATTTACAGCTGGAATATCTGGATCTTTGATGTTCAGGAGATCCCCAGAAAAGGTTTTTCACGACTCAGCAGAATGAAAAACATCAGAGGAAGTTGTGGCTGCAGAAATCAGGAGGTGACAGTTTGGATGTTTTCTTACAAAATTACAGTGATTTCTATGTAACTTTTTTCTCTCAGAAAAGAAGCATGAACAGAATAGTTTTTACCTCATCATCTACAATATCAGCTGTTCTCTGGTACCTCAGACACATGTTGAATGAACAAAGTCTTTGTTTCTGATGAATTTCAAACAAACCTTTACAGGAATAGTTCATCTTCAGAATGATTTAACTTTATTTTCCACTTACCCTGATGGTGAGCAAGACTCTGGACCACTTTTTTAATATGACAAATGCAGCCGGAGATCAGGACGACTTCTCGTTTCCCCCAATGGAGTTCGCCAGGGTCCGAGCCAAAAAGGTCCATAAAAGTCCACAAAAAATTGTCAATATTCCTCCATACTGCTCGTCCCATGTAATCCAAGTGTCCTGAGTGGGTAGGGTCCAGAATTTACTTGAAACTATGCCATTTAGTATATTTTTAGAGTCTAAAAAGGAGTATTGTTTACGTCCATAAGGCGCGCACATGCGCGGTCACGAAACTACGGAAGCCTCGGCGTTCAGAGCCTACTCTGCCGATAATGCAAGCATAGAAGAAGAAATTCACTGTTTACATTGTGTTAAGAGCGCAAGAGCTCTAAACAAACCGGGACAAACACAAGAGGGGTTGGATATTGATCTAAAAGAAAGAAAGAAAAAGAGAACGCGCGATCTCGTCTGCCATGGCTTCCGTAGTTTCGTGAACGTGCATCGGCGTGCTTGCTGGGCATGCGATGTAGAACTGTTTAGACTCTAAAAATATACTAAATGGCGTAGTTTCAAGTAAATTCTGGACGCTACCCACTCAGGACACTTGGACTACATGGGACGAGCAGTATGGAGGAATACTGACAATTTTTTGTGGACTTTTATGGATCTTTTTGGCTCGGACCCTGGCGAACTCCATTGGGGGGGAACGAGAAGTCGTCCTGATCTCCAGCTGCATTTGACATATTAAAAAAGTGGTCCAGAGTCTTGCTCACCATCAGGGTAAGTGGAAAATAAAGTTAAATCATTCTGAGGGTGAACTATTCCTTTAACTGGAGCTCTGATTCAGTGTAATGTTTGTTTTCTCTTTTAAATTCTCAGTTTTTCTCTGCTTTTTCTCGTTTTTGACAAAGAAACCAATGAAAGCAATGATCACCAGAAGAACCGCTACTGACACTATAATTCCCACCAACACAAGCATGAAGTCCTCTCCTCTCTGTGGTGGGGGTCTGATGGGTGGTTTCTGAGGTGGCAGCTCTTCTGCAGCTTCTGTAAATACGATCATATTAAAGCTGTACTCATAAATTTAAGTTTTTTTTTTTTTTTTAAAGGATTATTTGGGCACTAGTGGCCTTTATACAACAGTGTACAGTGACAGGAAAGGGGCAGAGAGAGTGGGGAGTGACATGCAGCAAAGGGTCCTCGACCGGGAATCGAACCGGGGCCGACTGCGCTGAGGAACTGTAGCCTCTGTTCATGGGGCGGCTGCTCAACCAACTGAGCTAATCACCGCCCCAAATTTAAGTTATTTAACATGGAAAGTACATCACTGATTACATGATGTAGCTCTCTGCAGTCAAACTACTTTAAGGCTGGTTTTACCATCACACCAGAAAAGAAGAGATTCTGTTATTCTCTCCTCATCCAACTTACCGGTAACATTGAGCTGACAGCTGGCGGCGTTCCATCCATAATCTGTGATCACTTGACATCTGTACACACCAGAGTCCTCAGTTCTGAGTCTGGACACATGAAGCCTGATTCGTCCTTCTCTGAGGACGTCTTTGTCACTCTGGACTCGTCCTATAAACTGTTCATCTGTATACAAGGAGAGTTCATCACCCCTAGATACATGAAACACGACTTTGAGTTTGTGATCAGTTTGAAGTTCACAGTAGGTGGAAAGAGAGTCGGAGGAGACGTCAGGTTTGGTTGTGAACGTCCACTCCAGTGTGATGTTGTGGTTCTCCTCTGCCTGATAGGAGCTCTGTGTCACATTCACTACAAATGCTGCTGCTGAGGAGACAGAGAGAGAAAGAGAGAAGCAGACACACTGAGAACTGGAACATGGGAGTCTTTAAACTACATCATAGAGGTTTCTGATGGAAACTGACCACAGACACATGAGGTGAGGATGAGGAGCAGCAGCATCCTGCAGATCATCTTCTCCCTGTGAGAGGAGACAGAGAGGGAAGAGTCATGAACAAAAGGGGTCAAAGTTCATCATTCCAGGAAGAAGAAGGATGAACTTCAACCTCTGAAATGACCATTTCCAATCAGATCCTATAATAACACTAAACGTTAATTTATCTCTACAGGAGGGGCTCAGTTACGGAAAAACTGCAGTGAGGTCATGAACACGTGTCAAACAAAACAAGATGCAGATTTACAGATAATAAGAAATGATGTAATGAAAAGATTATAAACAATCAATGAGGCTGCTCGAAAACTATGTAAAAGGTGTTTATGGTTTATCATAAGAAGGTAGTATCATCATCACATGTTTTGGTTATTTAAAATTAGGGCTGTCAAAAAATTAATCTGATTAATTACATTGCTATTTTCACTTCTAGAACATATTTAGGATGAAAGGTGTCTCACCAGGAATTCTGCATTTATCTTTAGTAGACTAAACTACTGAAACTCTGTCCTTACATGTCTCCCTATAGTCCTTCAGACAGCTGCAGTTTAGTCCAGAATGTTGCTGATACGTCCACACACGCTGACTTCACAACTATCCTAATGTGAAGCTGAAATTCAGGTCTGAGTCCTGGACTGCTCCCGGATGTGTAGCTTGGTTTTAGCCTTTAAGTTGTAAAACTAAAGTTAATGTATTTTCTGCATGTAGCAGTAGTAATTAAAAAGAACATCTCTTGTTTGACAATAGGATTAATTTAGGATTAATTTTTTGACAGCCCTATTTAAAATATTATTAATTAAAGGGGTTTGGACTAGTTAAGCACCAAAGTACCTAAACCCTTTGAACTTTGAAAGCTTTTATTTTGTGTTAAATGTTCATCTTTTTTTTTTTTCTGTTATTAATTTCTTTGCCTTAATTAAAATCAAGTGTTTCTATATTGTAAGGAAACTTTTATCTTTTATTCAAAAAACACTTTAATAAAAGCACAGAAAACGTGTCTCTTGTTTCTATCATAGTTTTTTTTCTGTACATTAGCAGGAACGTATTTTTGACACAAGAGGGCATCAGATTAAAATTGACCAAAGAGAAGAACCTCAGAGAACCATAAACACTTATCCATAACCTGATTACTACCAGGAATCAGTTGTGACAAACTACAATGATAATTACCAGCTTCATTTATCAAATCTTGCATATAATGATGCCAATACTGAATCCAGTCTTAACTGAAACTATTTTCTAAGACAGCACGAGGTCTCATTGTATGAAAGATGAGTATAGTTAAAATGTTAACGAATAAACTGAATGACTTGTATGCAAATGCTGAATCTGTTTATACTCAAATGGGTTCAGTTCCTCAGTCAGTTATTGAGGACAGATTTATAAAAAATTCTGCTTGATTTTAACACTTTAAAAAAAAACAACAAAAAAAAACCCACCCAAAACACAGCAGATCAAACATCACGTATGCAGTAAACACTGATCATATAGACCTACTTCTGACGGTAGGGAACTTAAAGTGAAAGTAAAATGCAGAAACCACATGAGAACAGTCTCAGAACAACCCACAAGAACAACAACTACATTATCCTTCAGCAGTTAGACGCCATTTGTTTAGTTCAGTTTGTTTTTTGTTTTGTTTTTTAAGATGGCGTTTAGTCCATCCAGAGCCGAGCTGTTCAATCCTGATCAGATAAAACAGCAGCTTTTCTCAGATCACAGCAAAACATTGGACATTGCAATTTTTTTCCAAATATGACAAGAGAAGGTAAATATGTTTTTGCACATGCAGAGTTTACGGTTTACATTTGTGGCAGATAATATTACAAGTTTATTCCTGCACATACTGTATAGTCACTTATAGAAATAACTGTTAGGTCACGATGTTTATACTGTAATTTAATGACATTCTAATATGATTACACTCTAAGAATAAGTTGCATCTAAAAGCTGCAACAGAGAAAACTGCAGTTTCAGATAAAGATCATAATGAGATATCAAAATGCACTCACTGCCTTTTCTGTCAGGTCCAACACTGCTGTCTTTAAAACTCCAGGAACAGATGATAAACTCTATAAATATTGCTGAAGAAACACAGTTTCTGTCTTGTGGCTGCACCCACTGAGGCAGGAAGTCTCGCTCAGTCTTGTTTACAACCTCAGAGCTGCAGGCGTGTCTGTCTTTAGCTCAGAGTTGCTGGTGTCACGTGACACCACATTCAGCCAAATTACAGACTTTGCAACATAATTTTCTAAGGGCAGGTACACCTGCACATCGTCGGCAAAACAGTGGAAAGGGATATTATACTTCCTAAATATTACTTATGACTCACATATTACTTATTACTTACTTATGACTCATTGCTTTCTGCAGGCTTTTAAAGACATTCAAGTAACTTTTAGACCTTAAAAATCTGTTTCTGACTTGTTTTGAAGGCACACCAACATTCATCATGTGCATTTTCGACCCATCACTGCTCATCGGCAGTGCTAAAAATTCCATTGTGGGCCTTTAAGCACAGTTGAGTTTTACTTTTTTTTTTTAATTGCACCTTTTATTCTATTCAATAATATTTTATTGGATGATGTTTACTTTTACATTGTGTGACATGTCAGGAAACTGGGGTCATTGTAAATGTGTTATATTAATAAACTTAATGTTGACTTTTATTATACATGTGACTTTTGTGTCAGTTATACTGAAAGGTTGGGTTCTGTTAATATTTCAACTGGTACCAGTGCCAGCACCTTGAATTCAGTAGAAACTAATCTAATTCCATGTTTGTGAATCAGTTTAAGCACTGAAATGTGATGTCCATGAAAGAACAAGTTTAAACAAATGTTTAAACAAAAGACAATAAATATCCATGATATTCATCCTGCCAGGGGGCGTACCGGCCGGTACATCCATATTGTACTTCCTATGTACTAAATTACACAACTTGGACTGTGATTTTGTGGATATAGGCTGTACCTCCACCCCTCCTTTATTTCCATCCCCCACTAAGTTCCCCTTTTAGTTAAAAATGATCAACTTGTATAAACAGTCAGTCTTGACTGCAGCCTCACTCAGCAATTAGTCTCCTACAAACAATCATGTCAGGTCACAGTAAGCTATTTCAGTGACAGTGACCCTGCGGAGCAGTGAAAGCGTCCAGACCTCCTTCCCTTTGATTTAACTTTGAACAGCTGATTTTCAGCATGTTGGAGTTTCCAGCGATGCAACTGAAAATAAGTTGTTCCAGCCAACGGGAAAGTGGGGTCTGAATGCTTTCCTCCTCTCTGAGACGCGCTGGTATGTCATGATTATGTTGGGGTTAACATCAGCTCATGCTCGGCCATCATAACGCCACCATCTCCCGACATCTTCCCGTTTAGATTCTCCTCTGCAGGGAGCAGAGCAGCCTCCCATCCGACATGTGGACATGATGCTGTTCCTGAAGAACTCGAGCTTTAAATCAACAGGTTTGATGTAGAAAGCTGTCAAGGACTTATTTGTTATTTAACTTCATTTTTGATTAACAGCACAGTTCAATTATTTTTATTTTTCGAAAGCATTATTCTATTAGAGAAAAGAGAAATGTTTTATCCTTGGTTAATAATTCAATCATTTTGATTATTGTCTTCAGCTTCAGGCTATTTGTTACATTAAGTTAAATGTTATAAATGCCATTGAAATAAAATACTTAAAAAAAATTAAACTAAAAAAAAAATAAACACATTTTTTTTTAAATTAGAAAAAAAATTAAAAAATTGTTGGGTGTATCGAATCGTGGGTCAAAAATCGTGATACGAATCGAATTGTGAGTTGGTGTATCGTTACAGCCCTAATATATATATATATATATATATATATATATATATATACACTGCCTGGCCAAAAAAAAAGTCACCACCTGGATTTAACTAAGCAAATAGGTACGAGCCTCCTATTGGATAATTACTGCATGGGCGATTATCTTTCAGCTGGCAACAAGTTATTTAACCCCAACTGGTGCAATGACTTTCTTCTCATTTCCTAAACAACCATGTGGAAAGACACATCCAGTGGTCGTGGAAAAGATGTTAGTCTGTTTGAGAAGGGTCAAATCATTGGCATCAAGCAGAGAAAACATCTAAAGAGATTGCAGAAACTACTAAAATTGGGTTAAGAACTGTCCAACGCATTATTAAAAACTGGAAGGATAGTGGGGACCCATCATCTTCAAGGAAGAAATGTGGCCGAGAAAAAATCCTGAATGATCGTGATCGGCGATCACTTAAACGTGTGGTGAGATCAAATCGAAGAAAAACAACAGTAGAACTCAGGGCTATGTTTAATACTGAAAGTAAGAGCATTTCCACACGCACAATGCGAAGGGAACTCAAGGGATTGGGACTGAACAGCTGTGTAGCCGTAAGAAAACCACTAATCAGTGAGGCTAACCGGAAAAAAAGGCTTCTATTTGCTAGGGAGCATAAAGATTGGACTGTGGAGCAATGGAAGAAGGTCATGTGGTCTGATGAGTCCAGATTTACCCTGTTCCAGAGTGATGGGTGAATCAGGGTAAGAAGAGAGGCAGGTGAAGTGATGCAGCATCATGCCTAGTGCTACTGTATGAGCCTGTGGGGGCAGTGTGATGATCTGGGGTTGCTGCAGTTGCTCAGGTCCAGGTTCAGCAACAGTATGAGCTCAGATAATGAGGTCAGCTGATACCTGAATATACTGAATGAGCAGGTTATTCCATCAATGGATGTTTCTTCCCTGATGGCACAGGCATATTCCAAGATGACAATGCCAGGATTCATCGGGCTCAAATTGTGAAAGATGGTTCAGGGAGCATGACACATCATTTTCACACATGGATTGGCCACCACAGAGTCCAGACCTCAACCCCACTGAGAATCTTTGGGATGTGCTAGAGAGGGCTTTGTGCAGCGGTCAGACTCTACCTCTTTTACTTTAGTTGGACAGTTGGAGACAAAATAAGTAGTTATTAATTAAAGACCATTTATTCAAAGGAAAAATTAAAACCAGCTGAACTGGAAGTGATGGAAGTTTACAAGAGACTTTTTGAGTTTTATTTATCCACAATCATTAAATTTAATTCCAGGCTTTTTGAACTAAACTCATAGCCTATTTAAAGGAATATTTTACTTAATAAACTCGTTTTGAAAAAGTCTAAAGAAAAATTAAATGAACACAAGTTTGAGTTTCTAACGCCACCTTCTGGTCAAGTTGTGTCATTTCAATAATTTGTACAGAAATCATTCACTTGTATCATTTGTGACAGTAAATCAGCTACATTCAGATGTTTTCTCCTTATTATCAGTTATCGTACCGTTCAACATCAGCTGAGTTGGTAAAACAGAGAGAGATGATATTCTGACACCCCCACATGAAACATGACAGCTGCAGATTTTGTAGTTAAAGGATGATCAACCACAAACATCTGCTGGATTATATTTGGGGAGAACAACATCAAAAGCATTTGCACATTTTATTTATGTTTAAATGTGACTGTTCCAGTTTTTCATCTCTCCATTCTGTCTTTAATCAGTCACACAGATCCAGAGCAGTTCTCTGTTTACTTTTTATCACTTCATCTTTGCACATTTATGTGCTCTGTTGGACTCTGGAAGCTTTAACCTGTTTATCAAAATGTATTTGTATCTCCAGCTGCATTCATCTGGAGATCGTGAATGATCAATCTGAATGACATATGATCCTGTTCATCATCATCATCATCATCATCATCATCATCATAATGGAGCTTATGGGCTACTTTCTCTTTAAATGTGTCTCCAACTCAGTTTTAGACTGTGAGTTCTTGTGAGTATGAAGATTATCATTTGTTTAAAGACCTAATGTTTTATACTGGCCTCCAGCATAGTGACCAGTACCACCAACCATCCCAGTAGGCCTAACTCTGAAGAGTCCTGATCTGGTGATTCACCCCCTGCTTTGAATAAGATGTTATACTTCATATGCTACTTCTTTGTGGTCAACACATTGGTCACCTTTTAAATGCTTATTAACAGATTACTAGCAATTGTATATCAATTACTTCACCTACTTAAGCATATTTATGTTCTGTGAGGAAAAATGGTAAAACGATCAGAGGAGTTATTGTGAGTAAAGTTTTAACAGATGTGTAAAACTCGGAAATGTATTCCACCAAACGAGAACCTTTCAAAGTCGGTCCCTTTAATTAAATCTGTAAGGGACTGGGATAGGTTTCGTGTTTTGGGTGAAGGAGGAACGTAATGACGTCGTTCTTTGTCACAAGTCTTTGCTTGCGCGTTTGTACAACTGAAGCTCTGTAGCGATCAATTTTTTTTTTTTTTAATCCCCCCATGCGACTCTGCTGTGGGCCCTGAGATATATGCTGAAGATTTGCTAAGATTGAAGGCTGAATCAGGTCCTCTTGCTCCTTTTTCTTATGTTTGCGTCGGAGCAGGGTAAGTTTGGTGCGCACTTGTTGGCTGCATTGCAAAAAAAAAAAAAAAAAAAAAAAAGATCCGTGGTCTTAAAATGGTTTTCTTTCTTAGTCATCAGTTTGTAGGATGATTTCTACTTTATTGGAACTGGGGGGAAAATATGAGTAGGTCTATTCAACCAAAAAAGAAATCCTTTAAATTCGACTGGGATTGGTTTCAGGTGAAGCAGGAAATAACATGTCCGCTGTCAGTCGTTGGGTTATTGCCTTCCCGTAAAAGAACTTTTTTCTCCCAGATGCGAGCGGAGCTGAAATATTCCTCGATGATTGTTTGGAGGTTTAGAGCAGAATCAGGTCGTCTTGCACCCCTTTCCCGTTTCTGTTTTTTTCCCCCAGTTGTGACCCAGTGTAACCACAGGATTAATCGGTGAAGATTATTTGGTTTTTATCCTAATCAGTATCAGTCATTTGTTGGGTGAATAGCCTATCGTAAAAAATGCATTTTCAACCAACTAGTAAACATTTAACTTTGTGAAGCGAAGCAGCCGAAAAAGCGTAATGACGTTCTCTCCTGCAAAGGGTTTTATTTTTCCTCCCTCGGTTGTTTACATTGGCTTGCTGTAGACTATTTCTTCTTTTCTGAGCGGAGTCGTAAGAAACAGATTTGCGATGGCAATTTGGAGGTTTGTTGCTCCTTTTCTTGGTCGTTCTGTTGACGTCATACATGAGAAGGGTTACCTTTTGCGCACATCTTGAGAAAACGAGCCCCGCTTTTGCATGGTAGACTTATAAATGATCACAAATGGTACTTTCAAAGTTTTGGATAATAAGTTTTGCAGATGTTTCCTGCATTCATTTCAAGGGGAAATAGAATAACATTTTATATAACACGCTGTAAGTGTGGCTTACTCTACAGATTATTACGTAAAAGTGATGAGTTTATTTCATTTTATTAAACGCCGGGTTTTAATTGGTCAGAATTAATCCAGAACAGTTCGGTTCAGTAACAGCAGCTTCATCATTTACCATTTTAACCAGAAATCAACCAGTTTGAGCTTAAGTCAATGTTGAATGAACAACTTCTTTTCTCTGGGAAATACAAGAAAAAGAAACCAGTTTCACTGATTATCATTGATATTTTAATTAAGTTTCACACATTTCAATGTTTAGTCTTTAGTTTGTAGATGTTTGTTTTCCCTGCTGAAATTTAAAAGCTGAATACATTCGTCATGTTTGCAGACCAGAGCTCATCATGTCTAACCCTGAACAATCATGAAAGTGAAACTAAACTTCTCTACAGCCACCATTTTCTTGTTTGGAGCTGAGAGATCGCCAAAGATGGAGTCGGACGTGTTAATAAATCATATAAACTGCTGTAGATAAAGTAGATATATAAAAATATTGATATAAAGATGCTTCAGCCTCATGAAAGTCTCTTTTTCAGGGCGGCTCAGTGAAAAATGAGATCATGGAGAGTTGATCTCCTGATGCTGATTGTGGTTCTGGATCCTGCAATGGGTGAGTAACTGCTTTCTGATAAAAAAAAAAAAAAAGCTGCTTCTAAATAATAAAAACAGCTTCTAATGTAAATAACTGAGCGTCTGACTGAGTTCATATCAACTGTGTGGTGTTGTTTACTGATGGAAACTGATTTCTTCCTCTCTGCTGCCTCCCCTCTGCTCAAACTGAGGAGATAAGTGAGGAGGTAGACTAAATATGATGAATATTGATCTCTGAAAACACCAGCTCATGAATAAATCGGTGAAGAATGAAAGGTTTCTGACTTGTAGACAACTCACAGACCTGAGAGTTCAGCTCATATGTGAACAGAACTAGAGGGAGACCTAGAAGGTGGCTCGTGGTTATTGTGATGACGTTGATGTCTCTAATGGGAATATTCATATCCCAGTTTTTGACAGAACAAACTCATCAAACATTTTATCTGAAATCACAGACAAGAGCATCATTGCTTTAGCACTGTTTGCTTCAGTGATGGAGGACATTAGTGACATCTGAGGAAAGTTTCAACTTTCCATTGTCCGCAGGTATCTGCATAAATTTTAAAAAATAATAGTAATTGCATCTATATAACTAAGAGACGGAAGTGTTTGTCAGTGTCTCAGTCTCAGAACTAAGTAAAAGTGTTTTAAACTTAACAAATGGGACATGTTGGAGCCTCTCTAGAGGAAACCTGCAATTTATTCAGAAAAGCCATTTTTTAAAAAAATTCAAGTGAATGCTACAAGTGTATGCTTCCATACATACATTAGTGATGATTTGCATTTCCTTTTATTGACTCTTACAGGTGACATCACTCAGCAGAGCTACCATGCAGAGGAGCACAGAAACATCACACTGACATGTCTGTTCCCTGTTGGCACTGACATTCCTCCTGATTCACTGCAAGTAGAGCTGATGATGGTGGAACCACTGAGGAGGATTTATTGGTATGACAGCAGACTAACGGCTGACCCGTATAAAGATGAGCTCTACAGAGGACGACTTCACTGTGACCACCAGCTCACCAGGAACGAACCAATCCAGTGTGTCCTGACTGATCTGAGGCTCAACGATACCGGGACGTATCGGTGTGTTGTTTTTGTTGACAGAAAGAAGACTAAGATGATGTATGACATCGCAGTTACAGGTGAGCTGAAAGCATCCAACACAGTAACTGAATATTGAGCAGATTTATTCAACATCTTCATCATTGTAACTAACACTTTTAGCGCAGATGCATCTGGTTCACTTGCCAACATGACACGTCAAAGTAGAAACTTGTTCACGTTCTCAGTTTTTACCATCTCTTCAGTAAGGATTGAATGATACATCAGTCAGCTGATATCAGCGTACTTTGCTGGTATCGGCATTGGCAGATACATACAGAACTCTATCTCTATTTGTAAAGAAGCTGCTGTAATCCACCTCAGTAACCTGAAGTGGAGAAACTGAAGATGTTACAGAGAAATGTGAAATGTATGAGGTGTAATAACGCTCAGGTTTAGACGTTTGTCTTAAATGCTCTGTAAAATATCAGTTTCTGTTGCAGAAAATTGCAAAAAGTCCGATAGAAAGTAGTAATGTAACTTATGTTTACACACTGACAATGTCATGATGGTTGGCATCGTCCATGTAGTGTGACTAGATGGAGTTTTTTAAATTTTTTACATTAAATGTGACTTTTTTCAGGTTAACATGATCAGAAAATACTGTTAAATTTACAATTTTGTCATGAAAATGTTTTTATCAAAGTAATTGTACAATAATAATAACAGTTATTGTTTGCACATACTCATGTGTATGTTTGCTACTGTGTTCCTTTAGGTATATTCTTGAGTTTGTGACTTCTCCACCTTGTTTATGATTTTTAAAGTGATAAATTAGATATTTCTGTTGTCAGAAAACTGCAGAAGGTGACTCTTTGTTTCGTCTCTTTGCAGCATCCAGGAATGAAATGGATGGAGACTCCAGAGAAAACACATCGGGACAGAATCTGGTTCTACGTGGAGTTTGGTATATTTCTAGTAGCAGTAGGAGCACTTGCAGTTTGTTATGTGATAGCAAACAGAATTCAGATCAAATTTACAGATGATACATTCAGTAACAATAACAGGGCTGTTTAGACATCCACTTTCCAGGATTAGAGAAAGATAGAGCTGTGTTTTTTTTTGTTTTTTTTATATATATTCACAGTTTAGGATCTTGCAACTACAACTTAACCTACCTTCCACTA